>LBNU01035204.1:0-14070 GCA_014162995.1 Artemisia annua
TACATGCATATGCAAGTAAAATTCTTATTGACTCGAGCCTAGCAACCGGAGCAAAAGTTTCATCGTAGTCAATGCCTTCTTGTTGATTGTATCCTTGTGCCACTAGCCTAGCTTTGTTTCTAGACACTACACCATTTTCATCCATTTTATTACGAAAATCCCATTTTGTTCCAATTATTGTTTGACTTTTTGGTTAAGGAATTAATGTCCAAACATCATTTCTAACAAATTGGTTTAATTCTTCTTGCATAGATATTACCCATGATTCATCTTTTATAGCTTCGTTTACATTTTTTGGTTCAATGGTTGACACGAAACAAAAGAAGTTACTTTCATTTTGGACTTTTGATCTTAGTGTTCTTTCATTAATATTTCCTATAACACTATCTAATGGATGACTTTTGGATTCTTTAACATTAACAATTTCTTAGTTTGTTGGTTCTTCTTCTTTGTCATTATCTAGGATTTCTTGATTTTCCATTATTTGACTTTCAACTAAGTCATCATCT
Organism: Artemisia annua; assembly: GCA_014162995.1. Classification (NCBI taxonomy): domain Eukaryota; kingdom Viridiplantae; phylum Streptophyta; class Magnoliopsida; order Asterales; family Asteraceae; genus Artemisia; species Artemisia annua. Next base: position 510 of record LBNU01035204.1, read on the forward strand.
ACCAAAGGTGATGTCTTAGAGGGAGGTGGACTTTCGTCAAATGTTACGTTTAACGATTCCTCGACTCTTAAGGTTTCTTTATTTAGAACAATGTAAGCTTTACTACTTTGTGAATATCCAAGAAACACACCTTCATAAGACTTTGGGTCGAATTTGGTGAGATAATCCTTGGTGTTAAGAATAAAGCATTTACTCCCAAACACTCTAAAATATCCTAATGTAGGCTTTTTACCTTTATATAGTTCATATGGAGTTTTGTTCAAAAATGGTCTAATTAAAACACGATTTAGAATGTAGGTTGATGTGTCAAGGGCGTTACACCAAAACTTTTGAGAAATGTTTTGTTCATTAAGCATTGTTCTACTCATCTCTTGTAAAGTCCGGTTTTTACTTTCTACTACACCTTTAGATTGAGGAGTGCGTGGTGCCGAGAAATTATGTGTTAGACCATTTTTTATCACAAAAGTTTCCAAATTGTATTTCATTGTCAAACTCACGACCATGGTCCGTTCTAATAGACACAATGCGCATGTTCCTAATTGATTTTGAATTTTCTTACTTAGAATTTCAAATTGATCAAAAGCTTCGTTTTTACTTTTCAAAAATTTTGTCCAAGTATATCTTGAGTAGTCATCTACTATAACTAAGGTATAGAAGTTTCCTCCATAACTTTGTATAGCGGATGGACCAAACAAATTCATATGTAAAAGTTCTAGACACCTAGATGTAGACACTACATTTTTAGCCTTATGGCTACTATGAACTTGTTTACCAACTTTGCAAGCATCACAAAAGTGTTGGTTGTATTTCAACTTGGGTAGGTTTCGAACTAGGTCTTTAGAGGAGAGGTTTTGAATAAGTCTCATATTAGCGTGTCCTAAACGTCTATGCCATAAAGTTGAAGATTCATCTAATGAGGTGAGACAAAGTTTGTCTCTAGATGTTTGATCCATCTTCATGACATACACGTTGTTCTTAAGAACACCTTTAGTTATGGTTATGCCATCTTTAAGTATTTTACTTCCATTTTCACTAAAAAGGACGTTATACTTTTTCCTGCGAAGTTGACTAATACTAAGGAGATTAAAACCTAGGTTATCAACATGAGCTACATCATCTATAGAGAGAGAGTCATGAGAGATTGTACCTCTTCTGATGATTTTGCATTTAGCTTTGCTACCAAATGTGACATTACCTCCATCACATTTTTGATAAGTTGAGAAGAGACTTTTGTTCCCCGTCATGTGCCTTGAGCAACCTCTATCTTTAAGCCATTCATCCGGTTCCAAATAAACCTTGAAGCACACCTATTTTATGCAAAACACTCAAACATTTGGTCCCCAATATCTCATAGGTCCATTTTGGTTAAACATACCATTAACTTGATCCATGTATGAAAATGGAAGATATGGGTTCCATGAGATGTAATTTGGAGTTTGGTAATGTCTAGGTGTGTTTTGGTTCCAACTATGTTGGTAGTTTGGTTGCATGTTGTAGTTGTTCTTTGGAAAGGGGCATTTGGGAATAGGAGTTTTAGGTCTCGGTTGAGTGGTTTTAGTTCTAAATTCATTTCTACCAAGTCCTACTCCAAACTTAATAGCTGGTTTTAGTTTTGTATCATTTATACTAATTTTGGACTTATTTGTGACTTTAACGAATTTAGTACGATCCGGCGTAGAAACTAGTTTTTCTGCTGCAGACCCTGTGGAACCTTTGGGTTCAACGGGCGGAACCCTGTTTTGGGTTCCGTCTGGTCCGTGGATGTCTGTAGTAGCTTTGTTAGTTTCTTGTGCTTTCTCGTCTTCTTTCGTTTGACTCTTTAACGTTTCTAATTTCATGAAACCTAATCCCGTTTTATCAAATGGTGACTTTTGGAGTTTCATTATTTCATCCGCACAAGAAATACTTTTATCAAACTTTTTAAACTTTGAGGATTGTTTGATTAGATCGTTTTGAGTAGCTTTAAGTTTCTCAATTTCGAGTTTAAACTCTTCACATGATTTGCACAATGTGTCAATACTTTTACTCTTTTCTAACCTCTTAGCTTTTTCTTTTAATTCATATACTTCATTTTCCAAAAATTTCTTTTTGGTTTTCAAAAATTTGTTTTTGCTTATGATTTTTAGACTTAGTTCACAAAGTTTGCTATATTCTTTTTGTCATGTATCATCATCAATAGAAGAACAAGATGAGTCGGATTGTACCTCATTTGAGTCTTGAGCCATGAGAGCAATTTCTTCGTTCTTTGGCTCTTCGTCATCATCTTCACTATCGCTCCAAGCACCACGTACAAAAGCTCGTTGAGTTTTACTTTTGGGTGGTTTTGGACATTCTCCTATGAGATGACTTGTGTCTCCGCACCTAAAGCACTTTCTTTCTCCCTTTTCTTTCTTGTCGTCACGATCTTTTCGGGAAGCTTTCTTATCATCCTTAGGTTGCCTTACAAACTTTCCACGTCTTCGAAAGAACTTCTTGAAGTCTCTAACGGCCATTGCATATTCTTCATCATCACTATCCGAGCTAGATTCTTCATCATTACTTGATTGAACTCTAGCTTTCAATGCAATAGACTTCACTTTTTCTTTCTTCCCTTTAATTATTTCCGAATCTTTTTCCATTACCATTTCATGAACTTTGAGGTTTCCAATTAGCTCATCAAATGACATGCTTGAAAGATCCTTAGATTCTTCAATTGCCGTCACTTTGGCTCTCCACTTCGGATGGAGTGCTCTAAGGAATTTCCTGACAAAATTCTTGCTACAAAAAGATTCATCAAGTGCTTTAAGTGAAGTAATAATAGTGTTAAACCTAGCAAAAGCACAATCAATAATCTCATCTTCGGGAATAGTAAATTGTTCATATTGTTGAACAAGAAGATCAATTTTGTTATCCTTAACTTGTGAGTTCCCTTGATGAGTGACTATTAAAGATTGCCAAATTTCTTTAGCGGTTTTACACATAAAGACTCTTTCATATTCTTTCTTTGGTAAAGCATTGTAAAGCATCATTTTTGCCTCATTATTTTTAGCAATCAATTTCTTTTGATCTTCATTATGTTTGGTAAAAGAGCTATCCTCATCTTTGACATTTGTACCATCTTTAAAATTAGCTATGTTATCACAATTATATACCATAGATCTATATCTTTTGACATCACGTAAGTTTTTAAACGGTTTTTCCAATCTATGAAACCATTAGCTTCAAATAGTGGTGGTCTTTGCATAGATTGCCCTTCTTTGTAATTTTCAAAATCCATGGATCGTTTCAAGTTTTAAAACACAATATATTTTAAAAGCTTGAGTAACGTAGCTCTTGATGCCAATTGTGGAAAACTAGAAGGGGGGTTGAATAGTTTACCGGTTTTTAAGTTAATTATCTTTTGAAACTTTACGTTTAATCAAAGATCTAAACTAAAAGACAATATATAATATGCAAGAGTAACAAAAGAAACAATCAAACCACAACACGATAGTTTATCGTGGTTAGGCTACAAGGACTCTTTTTCCTTGCCCTACTCCACGCCCCGAGTATCCAACTCGAGAGTTTCTTTCACTAGTCAACAAGCTCCTTTCACCGGCAGAGAAAACCTTACACGTCGCTTACACAAGATTACTGACACAAAGCTAGATGTCGAGTTCTTTTACAAGGGTACAACCACTCCCGTCACACTATGTATTTTAAGGCCTAAAATACTAACCGATCACCACTGAAAGTACACAATGAATAGATGTATAAACCACACCAGTTTACACAAGACTAAGCTAACAAGACTTACAACGTTATGTTGAACCTTGTAACTTTTGGTTATGAACTTGTGATCTTCTTTGCTACAAAAGATCTCACACAAATGAAGTGTTAATGAGTTAGATGAATGTAATGAGAATGTATGTGTAAATTATAATGAGAAGTGATGATAGATTTCTTGCAAGTGGCTTGGTATTTATAGCCAACCAATCCAGCAGACTGGCGGATCCGGCGGAACCAAAACAAGGGTTCCGCCCTTGTACCCCAAGGGTTCTGCCAGGTCTGACAGTCAAAGACTAAAAGAAATCTTTCCATATCAAGCAATGTCAAATCATGTTTGTTCAAGTCAACACACAATAGATTGAGTAAGAAACCTTCTAAGTGTGTAAGAAATCTTATGGAAAGTCAACTACTAGATTTAGTAAGCTTTCCATAAATGCTCATGATGTATGCCATGATGTCATGTTACATTTTCTATATTTAGTAATATGAAAATGTTATGTTTATTATGAAATGTAAATGTAGCAAATAAAGTCTAGTTATGCAAGACTAAAACTAAAATCATGTTTTACTAAAAAATAAAGTTTACACTTTGTCGTTAACAAAACTTAGCAAAGATCGTAAAATAAAAATAACATTTTTAGGCGATATTTGTATTAACATTCTCGATGCTGAAGGTGCGCCACCGCACGATGGTTCAGGCATGCTCCTTTGTATCTCAGACACACCCACGGTTCATGTATCACAGTTATCCGACGACACAGAAATAATGAGTTTTCTAACGTAAACAACAGGCGACGACGTAGAGTAAATGCACATTGCTCACCAGCAGGAGCAAATACAGGTGCACGTGGCGCTGTGGTGTCTTCTAAAGGAGGTATAGGAACAGAAGGCAAGTCACCTGCATCATCATTATCGTGAAGGTTTCCCGAAGTTGGCACATGTGACGTTCCATTACCTATGTATATCGACATAGATTCACCTAGTGAATGAAAACCGATACTAAACCTTCAAAGGCATGAAAAAAAAACAGATAATGTATCTTAACTCTTAAACTACCATTTGTTGAGAGTAAAACACACCTGTGGACAGGTTGTGACACAGCCTTTTGCTGGAAGCATTTTCAGGCCCACAACTCCGTGAGCCCCCTCCTGTCGGTCGTTTGCTCTTCCGTCCAATAAGACAATACATATTGTTGATATAAATCATGCATAAAAACGTTATTAATATTTTTCGATATCCCTACGTTTTGATAATCACAAAATGTAAAAACATTAAACGTAAAATTAATATGTAAACAAGTATTTGGCTACAAATATCATTTCATCCAACAATATCACTTAAGGTATGAATAAACAAATGTCTAATAACATTTTATGATCTAAGGGATTTTATTTAAACACTACAAAGTTTATAAAATGTTATAAACATCTTATATATTTTTGAAAAACAATTTTGGTAATTAAAGGAAAATGTTTAATTCATAACAAATATATGAATTTAACCAAAATCAGTTAGTTTTTCACCAAATAAACTTTCACCAGAAAAAGACAAGGAATCTGCCCATTACAGGAGGGCGGCCCCCTTAATTTTAAGGGGGCCGACCACCATTTAAGAGGGCCGGCACGCTCCTGTACAGGCTCATTTCTGCAATTTTTTTCTCACCTTTTGCATGAAAATTTTCAGTCTCAATCCTTTCTAAACATCCTTCTAAATCCTTTGATCATAAGATTATAAGTCTTTATTTCAAGTGATCCAATCCTTCACCACACAAAGTGCAAGAGAAGAATACTCCTTCAACATCAGTTAAGAAGTATTGTAGATTTGTGAATATAGTCTTGTAGTTGTGTAAATTATTTGTAAAGGTGTAGAGTGTTTGTAATAAGTAGATTTAGGTGTGTTAGTAGTGAAGAGAAGTTGTGAAGAAGTAGTAGTGTTGTGAAGAAGAAGTAGAGGTGTGAAGATCTAGAGCTAAGTCGTGAAGAAGTAGTGGTGTGAAGAAGTTGTGAAGAAGTCGTGTAGTGACTAGTGGTGTGAGATTGGTTCTAGCTAGGATTAGAACAAGACATTTAGCTTTGTGTCGTTAAATTGGTGTAAGCGAAAGTTGTGTAAGGTTTTCTCCGCCATAAGGGAGCTTGTTGACATAGTGAAGAAAACTCTTGAGTAGGTGACTCGGGGAGTGGAGTAGGGCAAGGAAGGTGTCCTTGTAGCCGAACCACTATAAATCCTTTGTCTCGTGGTTTGATCTTTCCATCTCTAACTTATTACTTAGTTTACTTACTTATCTCTCGTATATAGCTATAATTGTTTATATTATGCATGTGTTGATTTCACATACTTAGCTTACATCATTATTATTTTTCATACTTAGATATAGTTGTTCATATTGTTCAAGATTTGAGTTCACATAAGATCGAATCAAAGTTTTAAAAGTAAACAAGGTTTTAAAACTAAACTAACTTTTCATAATAAAATTAAAAAGACGTAAAACTATTCAAACCCCCCCCCCCTTCTAGTTTTCCACAATTGGTATCAAGAGAAAACAAGATTTTTAAAATATATTGTATTTTAAAACTTGAATCGATCTATGGAATCGGAAAAATATTTAGAAGGGCAATCTATGCAAAGACCACCATTATTTGAAAGTGATGGTTTTCTTTATTGGAAAAATAGATTCGAAACTTATGTGAAATCAAAATATCTTGATCTTTGGCATGTCATTACCTTTGGTGATTTTCCCCCTATTCAATATAATTTTGAAACTAAAAAGGATGAAATTGTAACTTTTGAAAAACAAAATGATGATTTGAAAAAGAAACTAGCAAAAAATAATGAGGCTAAAATGGTTATTTATAATGCGTTACCACGCAAAGAATATGAAAGAATTTTTATATGTAAAACCGCAAAAGAAATTTGGGATTCTTTATTAATCACTCACCAAGGTAATAGTCAAGTTAATGATAATAAAATAGATCTTCTTGTTCAACAATATGAACAATTTATGATTCCGGAAGAGGAATCAATAGATAATGCATTTGCTAGGTTTAACACTATCATCACAAGTTTAAAAGCACTTGGTAAGAATTTTTCTAGTAAGAATTTTGTTAGGAAATTTCTTAGGGCTCTTCATCCAAAATGGCGAGCTAAAGTTACGGCGATTGAAGAATCGAAGAACTTGTCAACTCTTCAACTTGACGAGTTGATCGGCAACTTGAAAGTCTATGAAGCAATAATAAAGAAAGACTCCGAGATGGTCAAAGGAAAAAGAGAGCAAAGCAAGTCAATTGCGTTAAAAGCTAGGAAGGAATCTAGTGATGAGGATAGCTCAACCTCCGAAAGTGATGACGAAGAATATGCCATGGCCGTAAGAGACTTCAAGAAATTCTTCAAAAGGCGAGGAACATTCGCTAGACAACCGCATGATGAAAGGAAAGCATCTCAAAGAAATAAAGATGACAAAAATAGCAAGAGTGAAAGGAAGTGCTTCAAATATGGTGATACAAATCATCTCATCGGAAAATGTCCAATGATGTCAAGAGATCAAAATCAAAAGGTGTTCGTTGGAGGAGCTTGGAGTGATAGCGATGAAGATGAGAAAGAAACCACAAAGGAGGAGAAGTGTCTTATAGCCAAGGCATCCAATGAGGTACTTTCCGAAACCAAATACTTTAGTGACGAAAATCATTCACTAGATGAAAAAGACCTAGATAATGAATATAGTAGGTTATACAAATTAGGTCAAAAAGTCATGGCTAAAAATAAATCACTAAAACATATTAATAATCGATTAGAAAATGAGGTACTCGAATTAAAAATTAAACTACGACATTTAGAAAAAGGAAAAAAGTTTTTATAGAATGTAAAACATGTCTAGAGGTCAAAAATGAAAACGAAAAACTTAAAGATGAAATTTCCAAACTTGACAAATTTAGAAATAGTAGTAACTCACTTAAGAAAATAATAAGTGTTCAAGGAACTTCGGTAGATAAAACCGGTGTAGGATTCAACTCAAATAATGTTTCAACTAGTGAAAATAAAAATGTAAAGTTTGAATGTGAATCTAGTAAACAAAAACCATTAGATTCAAAACCTCAGTATATACTTATAAAAGATAGAAAAATACCTATTGCGAGTGATGAGGAAGTAAAAAGTTTTTATAGACCATCACTAAAAGCCAAAACCAGATTTTCTAAACCAAAATTAAGATCTAAAACTTCACCTCCAAATAGACCAAATAATCCTCATCCTCGGTCTAAAACCCCTCAACCTAGAAGAAATCAAGGTAGACAAAACCTTTCTAATAATAGTCACCCAATGTGGAATTATCCACATCAACCAAGCTTTAGCATGTGGGGAATACTTCCACCATACATGCATCCTAGTCAAATGCAAACCATGTTTGGTGATGCGCGTGAGATTGCGACCACGCAACATGTTTTACCTCTCAAGGGATCTTGAGAAGCTTGCAATCCCACCAGGCAGGGTACCTGGTTGGTGTAGTATAGTGTAGTGGTAAGTACGGGGGATTGATCGTTCTCTCACAGGGAATAGTGTTCGTTAGGATAGAAAAACTACGCTAAGAGGTCTAAAGGTGAAGGAAGATTATTTTTGTATTTTTGTGTATTTTATGGAAAGCAAGTAAAATCTCGGGTATTTGAGGAGTGGGGGGAATTAGTTGCTAGTCAACTAACCCAAAAACTACAATTGCAATAAAAATAAAATAACTAAAATATTGTGGTTGTGAAAACTTATATGGAGACAAATGTGTTTACTTAGATTTCCTTACTCCCTAACTATCTTTTACCGGTTAATTGGTGTATGTATTACTTGCGTGGATGACGGGTGTATTCCTTAACAATTCATGGGGTGGCATACATATCTCCTCAATTCTATGAGCTCTTATCTCCTCCTACAACTATGCGTACACATAATCATAGGGATTGTAAACAGTGGCTCATGCGTTAAATACTACCTTAATAACCTAGTATGCCTTAGTTACATGTTTCTTAAGACGTTCAAGCATGTTACCATATAGGAGTATTGCCAGTTTTCTTAAGCCTAACATTGATGAAACATTCATCCCAACAAAGTAATAACACACCAATCAACCAATAATTAATAGTTAGGTTTCATTAGATCTAAGCAAACACAAGAAAAATCTAGCCTAGCATGTTAATTGAAAGACAAGCATAAGATATAATTAACCAACACATAGACATATTGATTAATTTAAGTGAGGACTTATCTTTAATTGAACATGAAGGATTCAAGGGTGAAAAACCCTTGAAAATACAGCCAAATTCGTCTTTAGGGTTTTTCCCAAACTTGTACCAAAAGTTCCACACTAATGAATGAAAAATAGAAAAGTATATATAGATTTTACATTCTGACGGCGTCAGGTTATGGGTTCTGACGCCGTCAGCTCGCCGTCATTAGGGTTCTCGGATGGCCTAGATTTACTTCTGACGCCGTCACTCTTTATTTTGCTCTGGGCCGTCACTCTTTAAGTTAACACCTGACGGCCTACTTTCTCTAACACCTGACGCCGTCAGGTGTAAACATCTTGTTTTCTTCATAGGGCGTCTAGTGTAATCTGATTTTACTCCTTTGTCAACGTTGGCTGACGGCGTCACCTTGTGACTCTGACGCCGTCAGGTAGGAATTCCAGCTTCTTTTGAGACTTTGTCGTTTTCTTCACTTTTATGCTCCAAAAACGTCCAAATATGCATGTTTTCCAGAATTCTTCTCAAAAGTACCTAAAATGACAAAAGGAACGATTTAGGGCAATATTTGATCACATTTACTCGAATTAGGGCTTAAATGACCCCTTAAAACGGGTACACTTTTCGTCTCATCAAATACCCTTACACTTGAGATTTGCTTGTCCTCAAGCAAATAAGCTTTTATTCCAATCAAAATATGAGTTAGGGGTCATTTAACACAAATATAAAAGTAATTACAACAAATAGTCATTCGACCCTAATCATAATAAGCACGGAAATCATACACTAGCACCTCACAAATAGTGTTTGGATACTCTCATCTCTCAAGTGTCATAGAATTATATCTCATAAATGAAAACGGAAAATATCACTCACTACCTGTCATAGCAAATAGATTACCATAGGCTTGGGAGAGGATCAATTACTCCTCCACTAGGCGTAAGCACCTAAGATAAACTATCAAAGAGGGCTTTCCAAAGGGTTGTAATGTAAGGTGTAGGGATATGATAAACACGGTTTGGTTGGAATAAAGGGTATTTTAATGGTGGCGAGTTAATTATCATGATCAAATACATGCACTATACAATGTTGCTAAGCCAAGACTCGACTCAATCTTAAGCTAAAAACAAAATAACAAAAACTTAAAAGAAACATAAAAGAAACGGGATGGTAGTCCGTATGTTTTTTCTACTTTTCTTTTTCTAATTTTTTTGTATTTTTCTTGATTTTTCGATTTTTTTTTCATACATTCTTACCCTACCATCCAAAATAATACATCATAGGGGCCTCGGTTCTCCCCTTACACTTGAACTTTTACATAACTTTACAATTACTATTCTAATGACTCGAATTAAGATAATTGAAAAACTTGGAGTACTTTTAAAATATTTAGCACATATGGGGGTAATAATGATGTTCTTCCCCATTACTCCATTACACTAGTACTTTACCTATGAGTCCCAATCATCCCAAAACAATATGTACAAGGATATGACTCGACTTAGCAACCATGTAATCGATTAGATAATTAACAAAGGGTTTAACAAATGTTGTTGCAATAATGCACTAAAGGTGAGTGCATACAAGGTAGGCTAAGGCAATTTGGGTGTACATTTAAGTGGGGTGTAACAAATTCTCACTTTGAGTAAGATGCTCAAAGGTCGAAACGAAAAGATAGGCTCTGAGGGGTGTACTAGGGGTATCGTGTACCAAAAATGGGTACAACGCAAAGGGTGTGGGAGAATTACTTGACTAATGTAGCCAATGTAATTATAACAAAAATACGGGTGTAAAACAAGGGGTTAATCCTAATGCCTCTTATCATGTAGTAGATCTAACTACACGAATGTAGTCTCACTTGTGGATTTGAGATGGTCCTAACGCAAGTTCTAGAATCTAAGTGCTACCAGTACACACATCATAGCATCAAAGATGGATGCTTTTCCTACCAATTCTAGGGGTGAACCTCATATATTTGGGGTGGAAAATTTTTTAGTGGTACGGTTTTGTGCTGGTCATATAATTTCCTATCCATGAGACGCTCATTAAGACCAAAGTCTCACTTCTAAATGTTGTAAAAAAATTTAAATTGGCGCTAAAATTGCCCTAACAAATATTTCTCTCGGTTTTATTACAAATTTACTATCAAACAAACAAAAATCAAGCGCAATTGTATTCTCTAAGGTGCCTTCATTTACCCCCCTTACAGTTAAACCGAACATTGTCCCCAATGTTCAAAATAAAAGATGTAAAAGTAAATAAAATGAAAGAATGAAATCAAATACTCCCCTGATTCATTTGATGTGGATAGTGAGGTAACATGGTTAGATCTTCTTCCAAGAAAGATGAACGCTCAAAGCTTCCCTTCCAAAATATAAATCATCTTCTTGTCCAAAATAACCTGTTAACCTGAAAAAAAGATAGAGGCCAACCTCGCATAAAATCGGCAGTATAATCTATAATAGGATATAATGCTTGTGGAATGAATATTTTTGCAGAATTCCTGGAGATTATAAGTTAGAGAATTAACAAAAACTTTTTATTTCCGGAAGAAAAAACAAAACTTTCAAAAATTGCAGAAAATTATTGCCTGACGCCGTCAGGTTGTAATGCCTGGCGCCGTCAGAAATGATATGACAGAATTCTCATGTTAAGTTTCCGGAAAATTTCTAGAAAAATTATACCTTACTTCCTGGAATTCCTGCAAAAATTCATTATGACTCGATAAAAGCATTTGACTCAAACAAATACTAATATGTATGTTAGTTTACATTGTTATGATTCATGTTCATTCGTTCTTATAAACCGATTTAGATTTCCCTTACACTTAGCTTTTGCAAAATACCTTTATATGTAGTTAAGACGAAGTTAAAAACAAAATAAAGCATTTTCACAAGTTAGTTTGAATCATGAATCGATAACAAGAAATATCATACATACGGAAACAAATAAAATCAAACAAACAAACAAACAAACAAACACACAAAGCTTGGGTTGCCTCCCAAGAAGCGCTTTTCTTTATTAACGAGTCTTGTAGCTAGACTCAAAGTCACGGGCTCTACGTCTCCCTATTTTGTTTCTCAATTGCCCCTCCAATCATTCTAACAACCTCCATATCTACTTTGTATCTAGGTCCGAGGTTCAAACAATCTTTATAATATAGGCTCCTTTTATTCCAAACATAGTCCATGCCTTTCTCCTTATCCTCATCATTGATGTCCTCAATTGCACCAATGTGATCTTTGTCTAACCGGGGCACAAATCGAAATTCTTTTGCCTTATAGGCCATCCTATAAGTGATTCTATCAATGTTATTAGAAAACCGAACCGTGCCTTCTAAACGATCATACTTCAAATTGGACACCTCAACAAATGGTTTGCCTAACACAACGTGAGATAAGCGGCAATCAACAACACTTGTCAGATCTTCAAGGACCATGAAGTCGGTGACAAAGGTGAAATTTCCGACAAGGACATGAATACCCTTAACTCTTCCAACGAAGTTACAAACTCCGCCGGGATACTTTGGGTCTTTCCTAGGCTCAAGTGGTCTATTCATGATGTGGCTATAAAGGCTTGAGGACATCACGTTGATTGGGGATTCACAGTCAATGTAAGCATGCTCAATATGTTTGTACCTAATCATACATGGTATCTTCACATTCCCAGGATCACCCCTCTTAATTTTTGGGCCGATTTTAACAAAGGGTGGTCTAGGGTTATCAACTAGGTTGTTATAGTAGGCAATCTCCTCCTTAGTGGGGTATAAATTGTAATAATCATCCAGCCTGGGATCTATCTCTTCTTCATAAAGCTTCTCAACCAACTCGTCAACCGTAAGATTGTTGTTTTCTAAGTAATTATCCGAGTAAATGGCGGTTGCCAGGTCGTTAAGGGCATAGTCAAGCTCTATATCAATCATACTATTGAGCTCCGTAAGGTAACTTATCTCTTCCTCAATTTGGCTACGTAACAAAGCCACTTCGTCCGGTGTAAGGGTTGGATTCGCGTTTTCCATAATGGCCAACGGAATAATTAATGGGCGAGTAATCACGAACAAAAACACAAAGAAAATAGATAGACTAAAGAAATCCTAGAAAAATAAAAATCTCACTAGAAATGAATCTAGTGAGTAGACCTGATAAAATAAAAAATTCTACCTAAACAATAACTATTCCCCGGCAGCGGCGCCAAAAACTTGATGCGCGTGGGATTGCGACCACGCAACAGGTTTTACCTCTCAAGGGATCTTGAGAAGCTTGCAATCCCACCAGGCAGTGTACCTGGTCGGTGTAGTATAGTGTAGTGGTAAGTACGGGGGATTGATCGTTCTCTCACATGGAATAGTGTTCGTTAGGATAGAAAAACTACTCTAAAAGGTCTAAATGTGAAGGAAGATTATTTTTGTATTTTTGTGTATTTTATGAAAAGTAAGTAAAATCTCGGGTATTGGAGGAGTGGGTGGAATTAGTTGCTAGTCAACTAACCCAAAAACTACAATTGCAATAAAAATAAAATAACTAAACTATTGTGGTTGTGAAAACTTATATGGAGACAAATGTGTTTACTTAGATTTCCTTACTCCCTAACTATCT
>LBNU01035204.1:21254-53247 GCA_014162995.1 Artemisia annua
ACTCGGGGAGTGGAGTAGGGCAAGGAAGGTGTCCTTGTAGCCGAACCACTATAAATCATTTGTCTCGCGGTTTGATCTTTCCATCTCTAACTTATTACTTAGCTTACTTACTTATCTCTCGTATATAGCTATAATTGTTTATATTATGCATGTGTTGATTTAACATACTTAGCTTACATCATTATTATTTTTCATACTTAGATATAGTTGTTCATATTGTTCAAGATTTGAGTTCACATAAGATCGAATCAAAGTTTTAAAAGTAAACAAGGTTTTAAAACTAAACTAACTTTTCATAATAAAATTAAAAAGACTTAAAACTATTCAACCCCCCTTCTAGTTTTCCACACATATGGTTGGCGTCCACTGTAACGTTAGCAGGCCATTGGACACCTCCTTCAGACAGATGTAGTGCAAAGAGGCATCCATCTTTTCCCGAGAAATACTCCCTGTGAGAAAGTCCAATACAGCACGTGAAGGCGTTGCCGCTGACTGAGTTCTCATTCTAGATTTTCCTTTGGTTCTCATATTCAATGCAATTAAAACACATATAGGAGGGCAAAAGGTAGCTAAAAGAAGGTAGATACTAACAGGTAAAAAGTATTTGGACAAACAACTTATGATTAGTAATGCGCAAGCAGAACAGGAATGTTAGTAACTGATGTCCATAAAGTAAAAAAGTAGTATGTACAGCCACTACTACACAGACATTGAAACCAAAGGAAAATCATTCGTATACAAAGCATACAACTAAGGAGGTACACGCAATAACATAACTGTGAAATCCAATAGGCCAAAAAAAATTTTGTGTAAAAGCCAACTACTAAAACCACATGCAAGGCAAGCCACCAACAGCAAAGCAACCGAAAAAAATACCAACAAACTAAAATACAGAATATTGGTAGCAAAAAGAGTGGACGTAATTCAGATCTAGAAAACCTACACTGGAAGTCGGTAGTTACATTTTGGAAGCTAATCGTAACTATGAGAATACGTAACGTTAAACCGAGAAGACAAATAAAATAACGACAACCTAAACTTCTGAATACATAGATAGAACTGAATAATAGCTTATATGACGTCCGACACTTTGGTTAAAAAATTTTACATGTTCGCGTCATTTAAGCATTTAGTCATATTTCTATTAGTTGTTCTTGTCGCATCATTACTTCTTGAAATGCCGAAAAATAAGCAATCCCAAACACCCCCTTATTAGTGAAACTCATTCATAAACATACTAATGGCTTAAATTTTTACAAACGAAAGTAAAAAAAGTTTAGAATTTTACTTGTTTGCGTTTGAGATGATGATGAAATATTTGAACTTTAGCCTTTTAAGCCGCCTGCCATGTGACAGACTCCGCAAACGTTTTTGCCTTGTTAGCCCTCTGGTATGTTGTTCCTGCGCCTTCAGCTTCGTTCTCATAAGACCCGGCTTATGTATGGATCTAAGTGTCACGATAAACACATTTATTAACCACTTATTAATCTTTTGTAAATGTATACCTTCAAGGGTAATAACTCTTTTATAAGTGTATACCTTGAAGGGCCAAGATTAAGGCTAATAACTTCCGGATGCTTATCAATTGTAGTCCACATAGCTGTGTTTGAGCATGTCCAGAATTAACCTCTTTAGCCGCTCCTCAAATAGTGAACCATTGATTCGATAATGCTTTATCGTCTTATCAGTTCGCAACCACTGCTTATGACAAAAAAATATGTCATCAAAGAATTACCAATATACATAAAGGAACATACAATGTTGGTGTCGCTTATGCAGGCTAATAAATTAAAGTACATGACCACATCGATTCAAGATTATGTTAATGATGGTATCTTATGATTAGGGGGTGATTCACGCTGCGTCTTAAAAATTATTATATTTGATATGAAATCATGAAAATCACACAGTGAATCAGAATAACACAATGGGTCATAATAGAATACGCATCTTTAAACATGATTACACAATCGCAACAACATAACAATAGGAAGCTTACCATGCTTCCATAACTGAATTTGCAAAACATGATGCTTATAATTTAGTAAACATCGATGAACACTTCTGCTACTGTAACATTGTAATCTGCAACAAAAACAATCTCAAACAAAAGAAAAAGAAACGGATACTAATCAGTCGTGTCGCTAATAAATATTGTAAGTGAAAACATGTTATCATGTGACTTTACCTCATCCACAAAGTTATGTAGGTACCCGCAACAACACTATGTCGGCGCGCCAAACTACGAAGAATATCAACTCTAATTGAAGCCATCAAAACTTATCACTTCAAAATCTTACAATCAATACCTAAACAAAACATATCAACAATAGCTTCAAATCATCTAACCCCAAAGCTATTTATAATAAAAACCCCAAACCTAAAAACCCAATCAATATCAACATCTTCAAATCCTTTAACTCCAACAGGTATTTATAAAAACACTCAACCCCAAAATCATAAGTAAACCCTTAGTTTCATCTTTTTTTCACAAATCATTGAAAACCCACAAATGATATCAATAATCAAACACAAAAAAATATAAAAACTCCAATGATAATCAGAGTACATACCTTTTCGGTATGTGTGTTTTTGGCTATGCAGATCTGTAGAAGAAACTTCGTTCCTGTTCTTTATGATCTGAATCGATTGAAGAGATTTTGATAAACCATGTTGTTGTTGTTGTTGTTGTTGTTAGAGTCGGTCTTTTATCACTTGATCTCCTCACTTCTGTCGCAAGCGTTATCCTCGACTTCACCATCACCAACATCGTTTGCGCCACCGTGTTTTATGTCCTTGATCTTCATGGTGAGGTATTCTTGTAGGCTCTTCTTTATCTGCATCTGGACCAGACTATGGAAGGGAATGGGCCACGCACACAGGCTAAGAAGTTGGGCCTCAATTTTGGCGGGAAAATGGATGCAAAAACGGCGTCGTACCCATTGCTAATTAATAATATATATAATGTAGTAATAGGTCGCTAAGTGTGATACTCAACTATGTAATCTAACAGACTAGAAGGTTCGACCCAATAATCGGCCCAACTAAAACCTATGAGAACCCATGAAAGGGGTATATAAACCAGTAACCATCACATAGTGTGTTATGTGGTGGTGAGAGTTCATTTTGAGATAGACAAACACACATAGGAGGTGTTTACTAAATTAAGTGATTATATATGAAGCTCTTAATTAGCCTCTTATTGGGGAAAATGTAGTTTTAATGGGCCTCTCAATTAAGAGAAGGTAAAGATTTTGGGCTCACTTTTCTTTTCACTAAGAGAAAATTAAAAACCTCCATAGTTAGTGTGTGTATTGGATCTTTGCTCTCCACCTTTCTCTCTCTATTTCCAAGGGCAGAGCCAGGATTTCAAGTTGAAAGGGCCAAAAAAAAATTTTATACTCGCGACATAGTTTGAAGGGGTACTTCAAAGCATGATAATCTAGAAGAATAGATGAAAAACAAAATAGATAATAAAATTAAGAAACTTGTATCTTTAAACCAAAGTAACTGGTACAAGAGACATAATCAATCAATATATGATTTCTAATGACCTTGAACACTCGAGCTTTAATCCTTTGTCATGAACTAAATAGGACTACTATTGATACTAGACTACTAGTTCTTGATCAATGGTCATACATACATGTTACGTTACTACTAAATCTATGATCAATGATCATACATACATGATACATACTACTTATACTAGTTTTTTACTTCTTTATTAGCAGGGGTGGATCCGTGGAGGGTTTAAATGTTTAATCTGCCTCCAAAGGCTAAAGCCTCAAAATTTATTCCCTTTTATGTGGTACATACATACATACATACTAGTACATACTACTTACTGATACTAGTTCAATAGTTCTTTACTTTTTTATTAGAATTTTGGCAAGTGGTATTTGGTAAAAAAAACCTAAAAACTATAACTTAACAAATACTAACAAATTAACAAGTAATAAGCATACAAATACAAGCAAATAGTAATGAAGGAATTAATAGTTACTATCATTTATCAAGTATTTAATGGATCATTAATGTGCAAAAAGAAAAACACTCATTCGATCCATTTATCCGAAAAATTCCAAACACAAATAACTAATTTTGATCATTAATGAAAACCAAATCGTAAAAAGCATTGATTGCCTTATTAGATGATTGAATTTTTTTGATCGGTTGGTTCAGTTATTGAAAGAAGGGTTATTAGACAAAAATGTTACTAAAGTTTGCCAAAAAGTGCGATTTGGTTACTAAAGTTTTTTTGGTTACAAAGAGGTTACTCAAGTTTGGTCACCGGTTATATAAGTTACTCTGTATGTTTTAACCTTCTACTACAGGTTTTTTTTTTTTTTTTTTTTTTTTTTTTTTTTTTTTTTTTTTTTTTTTTTTTTTTTTTTTCAGAAATGGTCCCTCAGACTAACTGTCGTTAGTTTTTTTCGTTAGCTAATGGCCGTTTGCAACAAACATTTGCACAGTTAGTCCTTTATTCTAACGACCGTTTAGTTTTCATACATTTTTGTCCGTTTTTCTTACTTTTTTTGAACGTTTTTTTAACGGGGTTTCCGTTTTCATACGTTTTTATACGTTTTCGTTCGTTTTTATATGTTTTCGCCCATTTTCTTACACTTTCACCCGTTTTTCTTACGTTTTGTCCGTTTTTCTTACTTTTTTTTTTCCATTTTCATACGTTTTTGTCCATTTTCTTACGTTTTTGTCCGTTTTTCTTACGTTTTTTCCGCTTTTATATGTTTTTGTCCGTTTTTATACCTTTTCGCCCAGTTTATTACGTTTTCGTATGTTTTTCTTACGTTTTTATATGCTTTTCTTACTTTTTCGTTTTCAGACACTTTTTTCTGTTTTTCTTACATTTTTTCCGTTTTCATACGTTTTTGTTTGTTTTTACACGTTTTCACACATTTTTATACACTTTTTATACACGTTTTTATACACATTTTTACATACGTATAAAACATAACAAGTATAAAATATACAAACGTATAAAACATACAAAGGTGTAGAAAAACGTAAAACTAGTATGAAAACGTAAAAAGACGTATGAAACGTACACAAGCGTATAAATGCGCACACAAATGTAATAAAAAAATTATGAAAACCTACGAAAACATATGAAAATATACGAAAACAGATGAAAACGTACAAAAATGGACAAAAACGTACGAAACTGGAGAAAAACATACGACAAGAGAGAAAAACGTACATAAACGTAAAACAATGTAAAGAAAGTACGACAAGAGAGAAAAACGTACATAAACATATAAAAATGAATAGAAATGTACGAAAATATACAAAGACATGCAAAGGAGAAAAACATAAAAATAAAAAAATAATAATAAAAAAAATTAACAAAAAAAAAAGAAAAAAAAAAGAAAAAAAGCATAGTAACTTTTTGTTAAGGTTCAGTAACCTATTTAATAAACCCGTAAACTATAGTAACTTCCTTGTAACATTTTAAACTATGGTGCTGACGTGGACAAGGGGAACCGGTAATCAGCCGGTTGCCCACCCTCGCAGTAACATTTATGTAACATTTTTAATCTTTGAGTAACCCAAATGACAAACCNAGAGCTCGAGCTCGGCTCGTTTATATATATAAAGCTCGAGCTCGGGCTCGAGCTCGTTTCGAGCCTCATATTTTGAGCTCGAGCTCGGCTCGTGAAAATTTTCACAAGCTCGAGCTCGACTAATTTATATGATGTTTTTAGAAAAAAAACAAAGTTCAAATAGAGCTCGGCTCGTTAATTACATAAGGCCCGAGCTCGTTTATTGCTTTTAAGCTCGTTTATATGTATAGACAATATATATACGTATATATTTCTAGGGCTCGTTTAGGTCGCGAGCCAACTCGAGCTTTTTGCATAGAGCTCGGGCTCGGGCTCGATTATTAAATGAGCTCAAGCTTAGGCGCGAGCTCGTTTAGGCTCGGCTCGTTCGAGCTTTTTACCGATCCGATCCCGAGCTTTTCACGAGCGGCTCGGCTCGTTTCCACCCCTACTTTTCTCTTCTTTATCCCATGAAAATAACAAAGAAAATTGAACCATAAAACTCGATTGGTTTACTTTTTTTTGTTACCTGATCAAACTTAAATCCAAATCCAAATTACTCCATGAAACCACCCACACACATAAGATATGAGGACTTTATCCTCAATCCATTGCGGTGGGCCTATAACCAACCAAATACATTAATGACTTTTAGGGTGCGTTTGATATGCTACGAGGAATCACTATAGGTATGACTTTGATGTAAAGATGGTATGAGATTCGGTATGACAATTTCATTAATTGCATTTGGTATGTTTTTGGGTCATGGGAATCAAAGATTAGTGGGTTCATTTAAAAATTAATTTTTAGAGTGGATGGTTATGTTGTGGTGGGACTAATTTTTAATAAAATATATACTTTATGAGTATGAGAAAGAATAAATAAAAATAATAATTATTTTTTTATAGAGAAAAAATGATAGAATGTATATGATAGATTGATAGTTGCCTATAAAGGCTCCTATCATATTTGGTAGGTACTATGGATTTGATGCAATCATTATCTCTTAACAAACGTCATGTATGACTATGACTCCCATAACTCCATTCCCATATGCCTTAAACAAACGCACCCTTAATGTCATAGATTGATACCCATACACCCAACGGCCAAAGTTTAAACCAAACGGGCTAAGATTTAAGCAAATGTATTTCTTTTACATTTAGTTATTAGCTAGCCACTTTTGAAAAAAAACCAATTACCAAAATAATCCTTCTGTATAGTTGTTTTACCGAACTAAACCTTTTTCCTATGTTGTACAGAAATGAACACAATATGTCACAATCATACTTTTCATCTTTTCATTCGCCCATTACTCGCCCAAAAAATCTTTTCACTCGCCAGTAACTTCATCATAGAGGATTTAGTATAAGTGTGTTTTGATGACATGAGGGAAGAGATATATCAACCTATCTACCTCTACCTATAATATAAACGAGAGTTGATGCCTAATAAAAGGTCATGTCTACACAAGTGTAGTCTTCAAAAATTGCCAACTAATCAAAGGATAATAACTAACTGTTAAAGGATTTGGAAAAGTAGAAAATAAGCTACATATGTTTTGCGTGCACAAAGACACAAAGAAAACTAGCTCCTTTCAAGTTTAACCCACTCTCATTCTTACCCACTCTTCTCTCAAGCACTCAATTTTGTTATATCTCTGCAGTGGCGGACCTAGCCGGAAAACTAAGGTGGTTCCCATTTCCCAATTTTGTTAAGGCGGAAAATATCAACTTTCACCCAGTCGATGTGTCGGTTCGGGTCATGTTAGGATGAGTCCATTTTAACATAATTTCCTTCACGAAATGAAGCATCAAAATATCTTAATTAGTAGTATGTTTTGGGTTTGTAATTGATTCTCCTACGTAATTCATTTTTTAGTAACATCGTTGCTAATTTTATGTGAAAATAGTTTTGATGATGCAATACGTGAATACAAACCATTTTTGCCAAAAAGATAAATACCAAAAACATCACAATTCAAAAAAATAGAAGCAACAATACTTTTTAATACGTATTGTAATACATAATAACTTCTACTAAACTAGATCATATAATAAAAGAAAATAAATTTTGAAGTTAAAGGAACACCAAAAGCCTACACCGTATTTTTTGGACCCCACAACCACAACTGTTGAACCACCANAATAACGAAATATAGCCAAAATGGATTTTGAATTCTTCCTTACTTGTTTTAGATCCCAGTTTTAAATCCTTTATTATCAAAATATGATAGAAAATGACATTGTTAAACGTATTGTTTCAAGAGCAGGCTTATAACAAATCGTTTCTTACAAATGTTGACATATTTCTCATCTTAATTTAGCATGGATCGCCTACATCATTGCTTGGACCTCGCGTGGACCTCGCCTACATCCTCGCATGGATCCTCGCATGGAGTAAACTCCAATTTTTGCTTATGGCTCGCCTGGATCCTCGCAACAGCTCGCCTGGATCCTCGCCTGGATCCTCACACCATAGACCTCACAACAGCTCGCCTGGATCCTCGCCCAGAACCAAGAAGTCTTGCGTGATCACCTCGCCTAAGGTCTCTCGTAACACAGTTCAATTCACCTCGCCTACACCTCGCCTAAACCCTCGCCAGAGACTCGCCTACAGCTCGCCTATGTTTCTACATCTAACACGCCTCGCCTGCCACCTCGCGTAGTATTAATTTTACTACATATAATAGTTAGAAAGTAATTTAGTAATACATCTAACGGATAATATGTGAAATGTTCATTTTCGATAATTTTATGTGCGAGGTTCATTCTTGTAAAATAGTATAGTAGAAAGTGTTCGTTTATTACTCTTTGAAAAAACAACACTCTCAACTCAAATTAAATCAAAACCGTTCAACAATCAACTAAACACACACACTCAACCTAGGGTTTCATCTTCATCTCCAACCATCAATTAGCCAACCAACCGATCATCACCATGTCTCTCCGACCTAACGCTCGAACCGAAGTCCGTCGTAACCGTTACAAAGTCGCCGTCGATGCAGAAGACGGACGGCGTCGTAGAGAAGATAATATGGTTGAGATCCGTAAGAATAAACGAGAAGAGAATTTACTTAAGAAGCGTCAAGTGTTGCCGGCTTCTGTTCCGTCTTCTACTGGCGGTGTTCCGCCTGTGACGTCATCTGTTGAAAAGAAGGTTTACTCTTATACTTTTATTGATCATACTTATGTGTGTGCCTAATTGTGTAGCCGATGCTTTCGTTGCGAAAAACGCGGTGTAGAGTTAGGTTTTATTTGAGGCTTTTGTAGCGGTAGGATCAGGTGATTGATTAATTGATTGATTGATGATATTTTTATAAACTGTACATAGCTGATGCTTCGGTTGCGAATAACGATTTGTTTACTTGTGTAGATTACGTTTTATTGCGGTAGGATCAGTTGATTAGTTACTATTAAATTTTATATATAGTTGATGCTTCGGTTGCAAAGAAAAAGGTTTGCGAATTGTGATTAGATTTAGGTTTTATTCGAGTTTTTTTTGAGGTGATTGCGATGATGTGATTGTGAATTAGTTTGAATTATTAGATTTAGGTTTTATTGCCGTTGTGAAGAAGAATGATTATGTACTCGCCTAACAGTTAGGTTTTATTCGAGGTTTTTGTAGTGGTCGGATCAGGTGATTGATTGATGATATTTTCTATAATCTGGGAAAAATGAACGAAAATAAAAGTGAGTAGGATAGAAGATGTTACTGACTTACTGTTAGATTATATGTAGCTCATGCTTCTGTTACGAAGAAGGTTTGTGTCTTCTGTGTATCCGAGGTTTTTTAGTAGGTGTAGGATTAGGTGATTGTGATTAGATGTGTTGTTAGAAGGATTGATTGATGGTCTGTGTGTGTGTGTGTGTGTGTGTGTGTGTGTGTGAAATCTAGATAGTTTTATGAATATGATAGAACATATTACTGTTAAACTATATATCACGCATGCTACGGTTGCGAAGAAGGTTTGCGAATTGTGATTACAGTTAGGTTTTATTCGAGTTTTTTTGTAGGTGTAGGATGATGTGATTGTGAATGAGTTTGAATTGAGTATGTGTTTGGTGCTGTTGTTTATTTGTGCTCCGGTTACGACATGCACAGGAGAGAATGCTTGCTTAATTTGTGATTTGATTTAGGTTTGTTAGATAATTTTGGCTAGTAGAAGGATTTATTGATTGATGATGTTTGTTTGTGTATGATGTGATTGTGAATGAGTTTGAGTTGGTAGGGAGTGAGATGAGTGGTTGTAGGTTAGGTTTAGGCATAGTTGTCAATAGCGACGATAGCGGTCGCTATCGCGCGCTACGTAGCGAAGCGGTCATCAGCCGCTATTATCATTTAGCGACAAAATAGCGACACGGTCAATGCCGGTCAACGCCGGTCAACGCCGGTCAACTTCAGATAGATCTAAAAAATGAAAAACCAGTACCTACCTTAGATCTATAATCAAGATCTTGAATCCATAACTAGTTGGTGTGATTAACAACTATCAAAATACAAGATTTTACAGTATATAAAAGAGAAAGAGGGAGCAGGTAAGTTTTGGAGATTGTGAAAGTGAGAGAGGGAGCAGATAAGATTTTACAGTATATAAAATAAGATTTTGCAACAAAGCCCCTCAATAATTACTGGTTAGCCCTTGAGCTATTATTTCTTTGAAACTTTAAGCATAATCTAATAAGAATAATAAAGAAAAAAGATACACTCAGCCCCTTTAACTTCTTTAACTTGAACAAAGACAGCAATACACTTAAACTATTCTTTAGCAGAATTTGGATTGTCGATGATTGGCCCCTGTAATATTAAAAATAAATTAAAAAACCTTAATTTAACTAAGTTAAAGCATTAATTTATATTTAAAACCCAATATTTCTTATACTTGCTTAGTTATTTATACTAAAATGTATCAATATATATATAATTTTAAAATTTATACTTGCTACTATTTTATCGCTAAACACAAATAGCGGTCGCTATTTATCGCTATTCGCTACGTAGCATATAGGTGACTCGTCGCTATTTATCGCTATTCGCTATTGACAACTATGGGTTTAGGTTTTGGAAGTGGTAGTGTTGAAGTATGTGGACGGTGCTAATGTTGTAAAGTTTAGCGTAGAGAAGGTCTGTGAATTGTGATTAGATTTAGGTGTTAAAAAGATCTATTGATAGACGATGTTTGTATGTATGAATAGGACGTGATTGTGAATCACTATGTGTTTATTAGGTTAAAGTTTTGAGATGTGTGATATGTGTTCATAAAGTAGGTTTAGGTTTAGAGTGTTGCTGTTGAAGCTTAAAGCCGGTGATTTGGTTGCAACGTTTAGCGTAAAGAAGCAGGTTCGAGAATTTTGATTGAATATAGGTTGTATTTGATGTTTTTTAGCTGTAGAATGCGTATATCAGATGCGTAGTTAATATCTTTATGTAGTGTTAGTATGAGATTTTTGTGACTCTATATAAGTCCGAATTGATAGGGATCGAGGATTGTATCTATCAGGTTAAAGAGTTTTGAGTTATGTGTTTTCAAATTAGTTTTAAGGTTTTGAAAACATGCTATGGATGGATAAACAAATATTTCTCATTATGATTTTCGCAGGCTTACTTAGTTTGAAGGATTCGTAAGAGGTGTATAAGACTATAAGTTATTGGTTTCCTGTTCCTTTTGTATTAATATATATGATTGTGTTGTCATGTAACCTTGTTATGGTAGGGCGATACGGAGATTGTTGGGATATAGTTAGGTAGACCGTAGATGTGATGGTGTTGGTGCTTATTAACTTGGTCTTCTCTCGACAAGCAAAACATTATATTTTGCACTGATAATAGAGGCATAGAACAATAAAAGTATGTTTGGAATTCGTAGTTATTTTGAGGTGATCGAGTTGGAGTGACCGGGTGAGAACGAGGTTTGTAGCTGTAGAGTTCTTGTACATCTGTGAGCTTGTCAGATAAGATCAAAGCTTTTACATTGTTGCTTTGTTTGTCGTACTCGTGGCATAAGATGCACATGATTTCATCCTAATATTTAATTAGAAGGATGAAAATACATGCTTATGCTATCCGTTTACATGTAAAGGTTTAGTAAGTGTTATTTTTCTAACTTGACTTTTTTAGCTAAGATTTGAATGTGTCATTGTGTGGGATCATTTGTTTGTTCTGACATATATATACTCTAATGTAGTACGTTAGTAGCTATATACATAAAGAAGAGTATATTTGGAAAGGAAGGTAAAATTTAGGATTAGGAACTTTACATCTCTAATGCGAATCATGCTGCTATAATTAGACTATAAATACATAGACAGGCTGTATAAATATGTTATATGGTTTAAGTTTTGATATGCATATATTGTCTACTTAGTTGTATTCAGTTTCTCATGGGTTTCGATATAAACAGTCACTTTTACAATTGAAAACTGGTAGTTAGGTCTAGGTTACTTCAGTTTATATAGGTGAGGCACAGAGTGTAGGGGATGCATGTGTGTCGCGTTTTAGGTTATTTTCTTATGGTTTAGAAGGTGAATGAAGTTTAAGGAGGGTTGTTTCAGTTTTTTTATTCACTTGATAGTGTAATGTGGATGCTGCCATTCTCATAGTTTGGAATGTTTGACCTTATGTTCATACACCAGTTTCCTCATTTTGTTTGGCTTGATTTATGATGACTTGAGGATTTGAATTTTAGTAGTTACTCCTGAATTGCACTTGTATTGTGTGATTTTCGATTTTGTATAAAAAAAACTTAAACCAGCTAACTTTCAAGCTGTATATTTTTGTTGCAAGCGTGGAGGGAGGTTTTTGCTGATCGGCTTGAGCTCTTTTTTGATTTGTTTAACAAGCTGAATAGATAGTATGCATCAGACCCTTATTTGATTTTAAGGCCTATATTCACCTTAGTTAAACTTTTTGACTTGTAGCATGCGCACTCATGTTTAACTTTGGTGCTGAATCTAGAAATTTAAGTCATCAGTATTTTTAGTCTTTCTATAATAATCTGACAGTTTCTTTTCCCGTAAAGATAAACGCTGACAATGAGTTAAATGCACATAAAGTTGAAAACAGTTTCACTTAATTTGTTGGTTGGAGCGGTGAATGTTATATATCATAGTATGTACTATGAATTCTGTTCATTTTTCCTCCGACCTTGCCTAATTGCTTTTCAGCATACTTGGACTAATGCCGACTTTGTGCTATGAATATCAATTTGTCATGAATCAGTTGATGGTCCTATAGATACATTTTGTTTCTCATGTTGCTGTCATCTGAACTGTTGAGTTGATGCAATTGCAGTTAGAAAGCCTTCCTTCTATGGTTGCTGGAGTATATTCAAATGACAACGCTACGCAGCTGGAGGCAACTACTCAGTTTCGTAAATTGCTTTCAATAGGTACAAATTTTGTTATTCTAGTTGTATTCAGTTGCAAATAGTAATATTTGTTGATCATTACATGTGAATCTGACTGAACTTTGTTTCACAGAACGGAGTCCACCAATTGAGGAAGTCATTCAATCTGGTGTGGTACCTCGATTCGTCGAGTTCTTGATGAGAGAGGATTTCCCTCAGCTCCAGGTAATATATATCGAAGCATTAGCTTTAATGCTGCATGATGCATGTGTATCTTTTGTTTGTTTGTTTTTAAGCTTAATCTTTGAGCTCATATCATCGACAGTTTGAAGCTGCTTGGGCACTCACGAACATTGCTTCTGGAACTTCTGAGAACACAAAGGTCGTAATTGATCATGGGGCGGTCCCAATTTTTGTCAAGCTTCTTGCCTCTCCAAGTGATGATGTGCGCGAACAGGTAAATTCTATTACATACAAAGATGTAGATTCTCGTTCATGAAAGATAAACTGGAGTCAGTATATTGAGTGTAACCATTTCTTTTGTTGTAGGCTGTTTGGGCGCTAGGAAATGTTGCTGGTGATTCTCCCAGATGTCGTGATCTCGTTCTTGGTCAAGGTGCTTTGCTTCCTTTGCTAGCTCAGTTAAATGAGCATGCTAAGCTTTCCATGCTGAGAAATGCCACATGGACATTATCAAACTTCTGTCGTGGAAAACCACAGCCTCCTTTTGAGGAGGTAGTTTACGTCTTCTTTTTATAAACTATGCATTTAACTTATAACCTTCTTTTTGGGGAAGGGGGTATTTAAAGGATCTAACAAACTGAAGTCTTTGATTTGCAGACAAGACCAGCACTTCCTGCCCTAGAGCGTCTTGTTCATTCAAATGATGAAGAAGTGTTGACTGATGCATGCTGGGCTCTCTCTTATTTGTCTGATGGTACAAATGACAAAATTCAAGCTGTGATTGAGGCTGGTGTCTGCCGACGTCTTGTTGAGCTCCTCCTGTAAGTTGTGCTTTATTGTGATTGCTATTATTGTGTGATGCTGCCTTCTCGATAACTGATTCAGATTTGATACTATATATGATATTCCAGTCACCCGTCTCCCTCAGTACTCATTCCTGCACTTCGAACAGTTGGGAACATTGTGACCGGTGATGATCTCCAGACTCAGGTATAATCTTGCTAGACTTTGCATCACTCTTTGATAAACATTTGGTTGCGTTTGACTTCATGTCTAACCCCATGATATGAGATAAAAAAACAAAACACGTACTGGTTTAACAAATTGTATAGTTGTGAGGCTTATGGGAGAAATGGCCATTAAACTCGTATAATGCTAAGGGGCTCACAATATATAAATACAAACATTGTATACACTCAGTGGCTTGCATATCAGACTTATCTGTGTTTGTGAGGTTCTGGTTTTTAGACATTTGGTTATAAATATAATAAGTTGTGGGAATTTCATTTGTGAACTTGCATGCCTACTATATCCTTGCAATTTTGATAGGAATAGTAAGTTTCAATTGTTAAAGGGAAAAAGGTGCAGGCCACACTAGTTATATGTTAAAGAATTTGTTGGCTATCCATGATAATCAGTTGCTATTTTTATCAAGTGAATGAATCAAAAAGGTTTCAATAATTTACTTTGAACTCTTTTTAGGAGTTCAGATTAGCAAGAATAGTCTTAGATGTGTCTGACTGGTTGCCTCGACCAAGTTTTATATTTTTGAGATGATTCTATAATGAAACAGTTTGGTGCTTTGGTTACTGTTGGAGACATTCTGTTACAAGTGCCCTAAGTTGTCCAGCAAATTGTTGATCCATATTAAATAATCGTATAGTAGGTTTCATGGCACATGTTGTTTGAACAACCAGTTGGTGCTTAGCCAGATGATATGATATTAAATCAACCTTCAATGTAAAATAGACAAACATAAATAATTGCTATCACTTGGACTCAATTTTTTTCTGTCAGGTTCAGTAATTGTTAGTGTACTTGTTAATGCACTTAGTCACAGTTCTGAAGATTTGCTATGCAATAGTATTCAATAAAGGGTTTTCTGATTCTGTGTGGGTCTTAAAATATCATTAATACTGCCTGTTTCTGAGGAGAGCATACATACCATACATTCTCGCTAACTAAATATTATTGCAGCAATATTGTTGTATCTCACTCGATTGTTATCTTCATTTAGAGCTATGGTTGTGTTGCCTTTAGGTGATGCATTTGTGTAATAACAACTTCATTTGTGCAGTGTATTATTGAGCATGGTGCACTCCCATGCCTTCTAAGCTTGTTGACCCACAATCACAAAAAGAGCATCAAGAAAGAAGCATGCTGGACAATCTCAAACATCACTGCAGGAAACAAAGAACAAATACAGGTAACAGTACATATCTTACAGCTTCCTTTTCTTTAGCTTTTGTGTGTTGCTATCAATGAAATTCATTGTATTTCATTATGTATCATTTAATTACCTTTTCCAGTTTAGCATGCTTAAATGGGTCATTATGGATCATTTAATTACCTTTTCCAGGAAATTGGGTTTTCCCCTTTTTTTCGGGAATTTCCCGATTTGGTACAGGTCGTCGGGTCCCGTACCGAATTAGTGGTCCCGATTTTTTTTCACCTTATTTCGTAGTCCCGGTACCGTACCGTATATCGGGAATCGGTACGGTTTGGTACGGTTCCGGTTCGGTTTCGGGATTCGGGTCGAAATGCTCATCCCTACTTCAAAGTGTAATTTTATCGTATGTTACTTTTCGAATCATTTAAAAAGGGTACTTGAAATAATAAAGTTTTGTTTATTTGTAAATCATATTTGACACACTAATTGTTTATTAAAAAACTAAAAAGTTGCGTACAAAGATTGTTTCAGCAATTACTGGTAATGATCGTTGTTCCCGCCCTGTAACCAATCCGCCCATTTCCCTACTTCTGAAAGTTGCAGTACCTCATTAAGTTTCTATAGATATTTCTAGCATGATCTTTCTGCAACTCTAAATGGGTTCAGCTATTGTGACATTTGAGGTTTACCGTTTACGTCAACATTTCTCGTGAGAGTAGTATTATACATTATGTCTATCTATACTAATACAATGTTCTTTGTCCAATATCAGTCTGTTATCGAGGCTGGGTTAATTGCTCCCCTTGTCAATCTCCTTCAAAACTCTGAATTTGATATAAAGAAAGAGGCTGCATGGGCGATCTCAAACGCCACTTCTGGTGGTAGTAATGAACAAATCAAGTATGTTATAATTCTAACTTCCACATAAAATCAAGTTCGCATGTAATAAAAAATACTAACATCTAAAATTTGACTAAAATTCTTAGGTACTTGGTGAGTCAAGGGTGTATCAAACCATTATGTGACCTCCTCATATGCCCCGATCCAAGGATTGTTACTGTCAGCTTAGAAGGGCTTGAGAACATCTTGAAGGTAGGAGAAGTTGAGAAAAACTCGGGTAACAGTGGAGACGTTAATTATTATGCTCAGTTGATAGACGATGCTGAAGGGTTGGAA
Organism: Artemisia annua; assembly: GCA_014162995.1. Taxonomy (NCBI): domain Eukaryota; kingdom Viridiplantae; phylum Streptophyta; class Magnoliopsida; order Asterales; family Asteraceae; genus Artemisia; species Artemisia annua. The sequence continues at coordinate 37,690 of LBNU01035204.1, forward strand.
AAGATTGAGAATTTACAGAGTCATGACAACAATGAAATATATGAGAAGGCTGTTAAGATTCTCGAGACTTATTGGTTGGAAGAGGAGGAAGAGGCTGTGGTTGATGGGAATGCACAACAAGGTTTCAACTTTGGTGGAAACAATGTTCAACTTCCATCTGGTGGATTCAACTTTAATGGCTGAAGGTATTTACAAATTTCACATTTTAAAGGTCTATTCAGTATTTCACTATGAAGGTCTGAGATGGTTTCGGTTCGGTGCAGGAGATTATTACAGGTGTATGTTTGGTCGGGTCAAGGGTCAAATACTCAAGTCTTGTCACAGGTCAGGTCAGGTATAGTCGGGTCCAGTCAGGTCAAGTCCACTTGGGTCATATAAGGGTGATCTAGATACAATAATCGAAGGGGTTCTCGGAGATGGGTTTTGTTTAGTAGTTTACAGAAAGGTGTGTCGGGTCTGGTGGGTTGGTCAATTGTTTGGTTCTTTACCTCGTGTCGTTGAATGTTTTGGAACAATGTTCGAGGTGTATGTGGATGAATGATGTCTTCTTTTTCTTTGGTTGATCTTTATTTACGGAGTCAGGGCATCTGTTTTGCTTTTAAGGAATGAGTGTATAATTATATGATTGAGTGTATTTGCCATCTTGTAATGGTAATGTTGTGTTTTTTCCGTTTGCCATGGGTATAAAGTTGCAACGGTTTATTGGATTTTAACATATAGATTGGCATTTGGTAACGCATACTTTATAGCAACATTTGATTGTAGTGCTGGTGTAAATGACTGAGTCTGAGCTCGAGTTGATTTATAAGGCGTGTTTGGAGGTCGGGCTAGCTTGATAAAGCAACGTTTAGGGATGTAAATGGATCGGATATGGATTGGGGTGGAGGCATATCTGCATTCACATTTATGTTTTCGTCATCCATATCCTTTAAAATTGTTTGCATAAATACATGACATGTTTGCATAAATACATGTTTGCGTATCTGCATTCATATTTATGTTTTCGTCATCCATATCCTTTAAAATTGTGCATAAATACATGTCATGTTTAAAAGGACATCATGATGGGAATTCACTAAGTAATTTGTTGTCGTGGATTCATAGTAGATATGAGGTTGTGGCTGTGGATTTTTGGTATGGTCATTCAAATTTAACATATGGCAGATAAACTTTTGATAACAAAAGTTTACAGGGTATATATTTTGTAACTGGACAAATAGGTTTTCTGATGTCTTGTGGTCTTGTGGCATTTATGAATATCACATCTTTTATTGAAAACTTTATTGTGTAGTATATGGTATTATTGGCTTATTATGTTTGTGTATTATGGTATCAAGTTCAATGGTTATTACTGGCAGGATCATTGTGAATACCACATGCTTAGTTGCAAGTTCATTAGGTTTTTTCCAATATCAAGTGTGTAGTTCTTTTAAGTTTTAATAATGGCAAGGCATCCTGCCTAGAAAAAAAAGCAATAACATCTGGTGAAAAGGTTAATGAGGGTGTAATCACTCACTTATCCATAACCATTTTTGACTAAGTTTCGTATGCGTTTAACTTTAAAGCACCACCAAGATGAGTTAATGGTATCAGACATCATTGCCGCAAGAATTTTAGGCTAATCAGGGATTCAATCCCCCCATTTTTTCCTGCCATGTCAGCTTTCTATCTCCAGCGACCTGCAGGCCACCCAGTAAGGTGACCTACACTACAAAAAACATACCCTACAAAAATACCTTTTATATTTAATTTAATAACAAAAAGCACTCACATGAAACAAAAAGTTAAATGCACAAAGAAATAAATATCGATCGGCAACTTGACCAAGTTCCAAAAAAACCGCCTAGCGATCAATTTGCTGCAGTAACAAGATCGACACCAAATCGATCCCCCTTGTCGATCGGGGTATCCTTTTGTGAGTAGCCTTAGGTTTATACCTCGCTGTATGTAAATATGAATTAAAGACTCAACCAAATATCAACCGTTTACTTTCATGTTTAATTAACTTTTAATTATCTACCGTGTGAGTTTTAAATTTAAAGTTTTAGATTTAAGATCATTTGAGAACCAAACTTTTTTTACACTCCGTACTACATCTTTATTTGATTTAAAGGATGAGATTAATTCTAACAATTTAAAAAACTCACTTTCATCATTTTTTTCAAATATTAATATCTTTCAAACCGTTAATCGTTAAGCGAAAAAAAATATACCCTTACGACGAGCATTTAATTATCTTTCTATAGATATGAACTTCGATATACTTTTGACAAAATTATTTTTTTTCGTGTTTTTCACGTTTTTTTTCATTACTGAAATTTGCATGAAAAAATCCTATGTGATTTAACACTAATATCACATGTGATTTTTTATGCAAATTTTAATAATGAAAAAAAAAAAAAACGAAAAAACGTGAAAAAAACGAAAAGGAAAAAAAATTGTCGAAAGTATATTAAAGTATCCGTCTATAGAAAGATAATTAAATGCTCATCGCGATTGTGTAACTATTTTTGTTTAACGATTAACGGTTTAAATTCTTTTAATCTCAACTATTGATTTCATTTTAAATAGATGGTAGGTATAAGTCCCTTGGTATGTAAAATAATTCTCTTCAAAGTTTTAATTAGTACCAATGTACCAAAGTACAAACTAGTATGCACATAGTACCACACATTGAAGTCAACTATCCAAAATCACTTGTGACCGTTTATAACGGAGAATATGAGCCATGCTAGACTCACATAAAGAATTCACAAAAAATAAACACGAGTGAGGCATAAAACGAGAGAAAAGAGGTGGTGACTTGCCCCAAAATACAAGTGAAATACTTGGTTGTGGGTTGTTTCGAATCAAACTTGGCACGTATAATGTCATAAATGCTTACCACTAAGCTAAAGCTTATTACTTATACTTTCTGTTTCTTGATTTAAAATATATATATATATATATATATATATATATATATATATATATATATATATATATTATATATATATATATATATATATATATATATATTTTGATTGTTCAAAACAATATATATGTATCTATTTTGATTAAGAGCGTAAGGTAATAAAATTTTTGAATTATAAAATATTAATATATTTCTTTTTTCAAAGTTAAAGAATTATATAAAGTAATAACATTGGTTGATTTAAAATCCAACGAATTGATACTTTCCTTAACATATAATCAGTCTTTTTTAAAGTCAAAGAATATTATCAACTATAACATGAAGATAGGAATTATTCCATAATAAAGTTTGATGTTGTATATAATTTCCACCTTCACATAGTTTCTACTCGTCTTTCATTTCCAAAACCATTTGTCCTTTATATCTTTCTTCTTCCCTTGTTTAAATCTTAAAAATAATACATAATGTTTGAGCATGAACACCCATTGAGTCTCATAGATTTGTGGTCGAAAAATAAACACAATGAAGAAGAAACTGACGAAGAAGATGATGATGACGATGACGACGTGGATTACACAAAGCAAGACTTCCAATGTCAATGTGATCGGTGTGACAAAGAAATCAACTGGTTTCATAGGTATTACTACAAGTGTGATCAGTGTAAATACTCGATCCACAAATTCTGCGCAGAGCTTCCAGAAACGTTGCAACACCCTTTCCACATTTGTCCTTATCGCCATCATCATCATCTTATTCTTCACCGAATGGGATACAGCTGGAACTGTGATGTATGCGGAACCGGTCATAAGCAACATAAGCTTTCATATCGTTGCCCTGAATGTTATTTTTACATTGATTTGCATTGTGCTACGAGATATCTAAAAACCATCATCATTCATCACCTTAGCCACCCACACCCACTCGTTTGCGTTGCTAAAGAAATTTTATGTGAGTGTGATGCGTGTGGGAAGAAACATGAAGGTAGCTTTTATCAGTGTGCTACTTGTTCCTTCCCGTTACTCCACAGTGATTGTGCATTCTTACCCAAAAATTTGTCAATCCAACAAACTACAAATGATATTCACTCCCATACTCACCCACTCACCCTTGCTTATTCATATTCTCCTCATGATTTGTTAACTTCAATGTATACTCAGTGTAGGGTATGCAATGATTCTTTTTATAAGAAGTTTCTATGGATTTATAAATGCGACAGGTGCAGATACTATGCTCATCTAGATTGTGCAACAGCTAGACACGAGCCATTCATGTCCATCCTCATGTCTCCCGGTAAGAGTACTACTGGGCTATTGTACATATCAAATTTATACTTTATCACTGCATAAATGCATAGACACTCATGCTAAATAGTAAAATACTAAAATGTCTTTTTTCTAGTTCAACTTCTTAGAAATTGTAAGAAAGAAGAATAATTAAGTTTAGATTTTGGCCGAATCCACTCAATAGCTAAAGAGTAGTAAAATGTCTTTTTTCTGCTTCAACTTCTTAGAAAATGCAAGAAACACGAATAAGTTTGGATTTTGGACAAATCCACTCAACGACACTATATTTGAACAATTTTTTCATTTAAGTCATTCAAGTTTCATATTACTAGAGACCTACAGGTAACATTTATAGTAAAAATGTTTACTAAATAACCACGGAGTTTAATAAGTGTTTCATTTAACTAACTCAGTTTGAATAGTTGTAGAAATAAATCTTGGTGCGGTAAATATGAGTGTATGAGAGTTGAAAATTGGTTACTAGCTTGACGTTTCACCTTTGTATCCTGCAAATATTAATGACTAGGTATTAACACCTGCGCTCCTTTAGTAAATGAGTTTTGAATTGTTGTGACGCTTTTGGGTGTTTCCACTATATGACACTTTTGTTCGTGTATGAATTGCTTTCATTTTAGAGGTGTTTATATAATTTAGTGATTGAGTTTTATAATAATGGTTGATTAGGTATGGGAAGACTTCTTCAAAACTTCAAAGATGACGACTATCCTGATCTTGTTCATCTTCCGTTTCCAGATCAAACCATGAACCTAATAAAACACTTATTTTCTAAAGAAATTGAGTCTAGTACGTCCAAAAGTAATGAAGCGAAGCAAACACACATTAGTCATCAGCATCCACTAATTCTCGTGGATACTACGAAACCAAAATCCTCAACGCTTTCATGTCATAACCCAATGAAAAAGGTTGAACTTATATGCAATGGATGTGTGAGACCAGTTATGAATTTGCCATTTTACACATGTGTCGATGAGGATGAGCGTTGCAACTTTGTACTCCATGAATGGTGCACCCGACTGCCTTCTGAAATTAAAAACCACCCAGGTCACCCACAACATACCCTTGTTTTCATGCCAATGGTTCCTTATAAGCCTTTTGGCGTGTTCACATGTGATGTTTGCAGCTTCATTTGCAATGGATTTGTATATTGTTGTGTCAGATGTGAATACAATGTTGATGTCTGTTGTGCGTTCATACCTGACAAGATCACTCATAAGGCCCACCCAAATCACCTCCTTTCAAGAGTTACCAAAAGATTACTTGGTGGTAATTGTCGTTTGTGTTTACAGTATATCCATCGGGATTGGTTTTCATTCACTTGTCAAGATTGTGGTTTTCATCTACATCCTAGTTGTGCTCTCTTAATGAGTGAGACAATTAGACACAACTACGACAAACACCCTTTAAAGCTGAATTACTTTCCAATTGAGAACCATAAGGGTGATTACTTTTGTGAAATTTGCGAGGAGGAATTTTATCCGGAGCAGGGATGTTTCTATCATTGTCAAAAGTGTGTCCACTCAATGCATCCTGCCTGCTCTATGCCTATATTTCGGCACAAAAATCCCATTCCTTTGTTCTATACACATTACGGGAGTGACCTTTTTCTTCATAGGTATGTGAATGTAAAGTTTGGTGGCCGACATAACATTGATACACACCCACACCCTCTTACATTTGTTCAAGGGCTTGAGAGCGATGGTGAATGTAGTGCTGAGTGTGGTCGTGAGTTGGACTATCAGATGATCTTAAAGTGTCTACAATGTGAGTTTGCAATTCATCACGATTGTGTATGTGAGTAGGTGGCAGGCATATATCGACGATGTCTAGGGGTATGTGGCGCTGCTTTATGCTAATCATCTTCTCATGTTTGTATCTTACACTCTTTTTATCTTTTATTTTATTTTGCTTTTGTGCTTGGATTGTAATAATGTATCATAGATGTACCACGTTAATATTATCGATGGCAAAATGATATGTACACAGCTGATTATGATTCATACGCAGAAATTTATTGTGTATGAACTCTTATACCACTATACAATTTTAGCCTTCTCTTTTTACCCTACAGTGGTTTACTCATGTTCCTCCTATCTGTTTCATGAATCACGTGTGCCCCTATTTACTTCCACCGCCCCTTAACCAGAATCATGCATGTAGTATGCAATCACATAATGTGCACTTGAGGAACATTTGAAATCGATGGGTTTTCAAATGTGCACTTAACTAGCCACTTTACCAGCCACTTTACCTCTTCACTAACCTGATTCACTTAACTAGCCACTTTACATGATTCTGGCGGTGATAATTACTTCCCTCCAGTAGCATTATAAACAATTCTAGCGGTGAATTGGCCTAAAGAAACCCACAATTCCACAAACCAAGCAATGAAGTTTCAGAAATAATGAATGTCAAACTCTTATCAGCATAGTCACTTGATCCAGAAAGAGTACACCTTTTAATCTCGAGATGATCCACCCCTGAATTTTCAACTTAGACAAAGTGAACACGGATGCCAAGTGTTGGAAAATTTAGTGCACTTGAGGGATGAGTTCACACCTGGTAACGGGTTTGGAGGTACGGAGTGTACACCCATTTGGTCCATGAACACCCTGACTCAATTGTGGTTATACTAGTGGATTCTGCTGAATCTGCTGCTAGTAGACTCTGCTGCTGACTCTGCTGCTAGACTCTGCTGCTGACTCTACTGCTGACTCTGCTGCTGACTCCGCTGCTAGTGTTAACATTACCACTGCTAGTATAAGCTTGTTATCTGTTGATGGCTTGTTCCTGCGGATAAGCTTATTCCTGCTGATGGTTTATTGTTTCCACTGATAACCACTGATTCCTACTATCATGGAAAGTATTATGATATATTTAATGGGCCGTTAAATATACATAATTCCATGGGCTAGGGTTTGAGTATTCTCTATTAAAAATAGAGATCATAACATTCTGCATGAAAGACGATTAACACAAAACCCTAAACACTTGAATACACTTCTGTTCTTGATTTGTGCCTAAAACAAGAACATCACTTGGTCTTATCCCATAAAGATATTCGTGTAACCCAGGCATAGGGTCGAATAGTTTCTATTGGAAAGTGATACCACGATTTCAAGTGAATATCCGGTACCTCATTGATTATCTTAACCCTAATCTGGGAACACAGAAACACATAACAACCAACAATCAATAGAAACTATTTAGTGATAATCNCTAAAGGATTCTTCGAGTTGGAAAATGATAACAAATCAAAAACCTTCATATTAGATGAGATGCTAGACAAAGCAAAAAAACTCCAGAAGGTGAAAGTAACTTAATGCCAATTCTTCTAATGGGAATTAATACAAAACGAATGGATTCTTTGAGTACTATAGAACATGAGCATTTGAAGTCGATTTTTTCTATCTCCTTTAAATCTTCATCACAGTTCAACAAGAAACACACATTCAACTTCTCATTATCAACTTGAACATTAGTAAATGGAATATCATTACCAAAAGCTTCCCAACCTTACTCTACTTTCAATAATTCATTATTCAATCCAAATAAAACCTTCACATTCTCTTGAAAACAATTGCCAACTGATCTTAAACTGTAATAAAACATACCTCGATGTGCCATGGCTTTGACACATTTGACCACGCCTCCGGTATCAACATAAAAGCATAAGTTGACCAACAACTTCATATAACAATTAACAACGTATGCTTGAACATCATAATCTAATTCTACACCAACTCGACACAATTCTATCCCAATGTCACTCTTTGTCATGCCACCAACACCATCTGTACGTGTTTGAATCATTTAAGTTTGTCCGCCAATTTTTAATTAACCAAAATTTCCAACCCGGTTTCCATTCGAAACTTTCAGTAATTATCAAATCAGTACCAAACTTCCCTGTCTTTGTGTCATTGATCACAACAACCTCAACAGAATTACCATGCTCTATAATAGAAACCAAAAAGTCTTCTAGATACGCCTCACCTCTCACCTTGAAGTTTTCTGAAAATTTAAGCATTCTGTATGATGATTTGTTGGAAATGATGACAATATTCGTATGTATTAGTTAACAAAGAACCATTAGCATAACGTTTGAAATCGTGAATTACTGAGTACAAAATTGAGGTATTAGTACACAGACAATCACATAATTATTTTGGCGACTATAGGTAAAAAGTTTGCAATTGTTCCCGTCAATTTTGCTGATGCACATGAGTGTAATATAATGTTCATAGTGGTGAATTACTACTGAGTTGATTTAGTATATTTTATCTCTGCATCGTATACTAGCGTTTTCTTATCAACACTCAGTTTTCTACTAATTGGTACTTACTCCATCTACGACCTACCCTTTCAATTCGAGGACATCAATTATAACACAACAAGGATATTTATCCAAATCGAAAGTAAGACTTCCTACAATGATCCTATTAGCGAAAATCCGTGTTTTGTAGTAAAGGTTTCTAATATGTAAAAAAAAAGAAAAAAAAAGAAAAAAAAAATGTTAATTGCTTGAAAATGCATCATACTTGCCACTTTTTGTTATTCTGTGTACCGAACTTTTTTTTTCTTACTGTGTGTACTGAACTTTCAAATTTCGATTATTATGTGTATTTTGTGACCATTTTACCCTTACTTTTTCAAATTTCGAAAGGTAAAATGATCATTTTGCATGGCTAAATAGTCACAAAATACACACAATAATCGGAATATGAAAGTTCAGTACACACAATAAGAAAAAAATAGTTCGGTACATACAATAACAAAAAGTGACAAGTATGATACATTTTCAAGTAATTAACCCAAAAAAAAGGTAAGGAAAAAATATAATATTGTGGTCACCCCTACCAATTTGAACTGCGCAAAATGTTAACTTTTCTTGACTTATTACTCAACCAGATCATTTTGCCGCCTCTACTTTGACCTCTTCCCCTATTTGTTTGAATATATATTAGCTGATACGTTACTTTAATTTGTATTCTTACTATGCAGTTTAATGGTTATGCAGATGGTTGCTAATTTGGAGAGGATGATTAGGATGATGCTGGAAGAAGAAACAGGGCCCATGGTTAGTTTTAGTAGCTGTTAGAGGTGACACTAAAGACTTGCTTGAAAACATGCATTTTGGTTGGTGTTGCCAGGATGAGCTTTTGAGAAGTACAACATTGCTAGTTGTAAAGAAGTACAATGATTAAAGAAGTACAATGATTAAGGAAGTGCACTTCTATATACTTTCGACTATTTTTTTTTCAAAATTTTCGCTTAAAAAAATCACATGTGATTTTTAAAATTAATCACACGTGATTTTTACAAACCACATGTGATTCTTCTCATTGGAAATTTAAAAAAAATTAAAAAAAAAATCGTCGAAATATATAGAAGTGCATATCTATATAAAGATAATTTAATTCTGGTCGTGATGGTGTATTTTTCGTACTTTGAAGATTTACCGTTTGTAAGATACGGAGTATGTTTGTTTTAGAAAAATGCAAACTAGTTTTTTTTATTGATTTTGATGAAAAATGAATAGCTAATATTGGTTTATTTGATTTAGACAAAAATACATCGTTGGTCCCTAAACTTTCCACGAAACATCGTCATGGCCTTTAAATTTTCAAAATCGTCGCCTGGCGTCCAAAAGTATGGATTTTGAGGCCGAATGCGTCCCTTGACCAGAAATGGTGAGGTCAACGCTCAGTTTTGGTTCATTTTCCAAGGGCGATATAGTCCAACCACATTTGCAACTAGGGTATGGTTAATGTCTAACCCTACATTCAATTTCAGGGACCAACCTTGTTCTAATTTAGTTTTTAACTATGCAACTTGACCACAACTTTTCAGATACGCTTATTAATTATTTCGCGGGAACCAATAAACCCACAACTAATCATTGATATTTTAGTAAGTCCCGATGATGTATCATACCCATAGTTATTCCAAAAAGAAAAAACCAAAAAGAAAAAAAAAAATCCAACGAATGGCAGACATGGAGCTTAGTAAGCCACAAGTGACGGATGAGATGGTAGAGTATGTGTAAGGCAAAATATGGTTATAGTTGGTTAGAAAGTGATGAAATGTCTGATGAGATGTTTGAAGATTTATGCAGATTTGCCAGAGAAGAGAAAGTGATCAAAGGTATGTTACGTTTTCTATATTTGTTTCATTGACATACTGATTGGAAACTAGGATAGTAGTAATGGCTAAAATAATGTCCTTGTGTTTTTGTTGTATTTTCAGATACCAATTCTAAAGGAAAAGAGGTTGATGCTTCACATGCACAACCTGTTAGCACCCTTGGTAATAAAAGTCCAAAACCAAGTAAAATGGTTACAAATGTTTTACTAGGTCTTCTTGCGACAAAGGTAAGCAGCAAAAATAAGAGGAAACATTGGTATGTGCCTCCCCTAAGGACCTCAAGTGTCTCACTATCAATATCAATTCCCCCATCAAAAAGTTCACTTGTTATTTTTAGTGGTTTATGTAATGAAGATGTAAATCTTTTGGGATGATGAAGGCTAATGAAATAGTTAGATTTTACATTTTTGCTTTACTTGTTTACGGTTTTTAGTTTGCAATCGCATTAATAGTATATTGTTTCTGGAATAACTTAATTTGACAATTAAAGTCAACATATACCCAAAAAAACAAGTAGGTAAGATTAAAGGCATGAGTAAATGCATACAATACAGCCAAAAGACTACAAGTTTTTTTAAATTCTTGACTATTACAAAGTACCAACATTACAAACTTAAACTTCAATTGTATTCCAGGTGATCCAATGTCTGAGAGTTGTTTGAGTCGTAACCGTCGTCGTAAGGATCAAAGCTCGCAAACCTCTCTGCATCTAACTGAGCTTCCAATCTGCTCAGCTCTCTCTCCTTGTCAGAGTTCCAGCCATCTTCATAAGCTGCCACATTTTCCTCAAAGCTTAGTAGAAAGTTATCCAGATGAGCTTCCTGTTGTTGTTCAAGTTGTTTGTACATTATCTCTTCTTCCAAAAGCCGGTGGAATGCTTCTTCGTCTAGGCTTAAGTGATCCTCATCTTCATGCAACCTTTTGTATTCTTCTTCTTGAAATAAAAGAGATTCAAGAATCTCTTGTTCCATAGCATGCCTTATCTCCTCTTCATCCATCCACTGAAATAAATAAATTACTAGTAATATATGCATACATCATATCCAATGTAAACACAATATATCATTAGTCAATCATACGATAAATGTTTGCATACCTGCTGCCTTCTCCCATCAACATGCCTTTTTTTTCCTCGTATGTTACTGTCCTTTTGGGGTTGTGGAGACTGTTCCTTGTGACACCTTCTCTTATTATGTCCAACGGCCTGACAATTAGAGCATTTGATCTGTTTCCGACATCTAGATCTACCCATTGATAAGCAATTTCAGGGGGGAAATACTAGACTACTTTTGAATTTGAATTTGGGGATAGTAATGGTTAAAATACAACCCTACTTATAAAACCATCCATAAAGGTTTATGGTAACCATAACACGTGGTAAGGGACGAAACATACCGAATTTGTATGTTACCACTGTTTCACAAAGGACCAAACATATAACATCAATGTGAATATGTGATTAAGCTATACAAGGAAAAAACAAGACAAAAAACAAAGGCGGATTAAGCTAAACAGATCTTCATTTCATTCGATAACATAGATCAAAAGTACATGATAGTTTGATACTAGATGATCAAGCAAAATACATAATTCATAAGGCCCAAAAGACAATAAACATTACACACTAAATGTTTCACCATAAGTGATTACCAACAAAACCAAGTTTTCCTAAGAAAATCAATGAAATTGTTCCTGCCCAACACCTGAGCATGGGTTTCAGTAATCATCTTGTTAATCTCCATAGCCTTGATGACATTTTTCTTTTGAATCTTTTTAAGATCTTGTAGAAGCCTCCATGACATAACGGAAGTACGGTATCCTTCTACTTCCGCCATAAACTCTTGAGTTTCTTTGGTCGCATGAACCAAATCCACATAACAATTTAGTAGTCCTTTTGCAAGTTTTAAATCCTTGTCGTTCTCGCGTTGATAGTACAGAGCAATGCTATCAAACATTTCGTGGGAACCGGTGGCGGTTGCAAGTTCCTGTAGGCGTGGGAATTCTGTCATTTTAGTGGTGTTTTACGTTATGGAATTTACTTAATTGTGTGTGTTTGGTATGCAAAACCTTTGGGGTATGGGCCCTTAAATACTAACTGAACTGATGACGTTACAAATTCAGGGACCAAACTTGATATTACTATATCGTAAAGAGTAAAGTTATTAAATGGCGGGAAATTTAAGTATACATACGTCAACGTTGGCAAGGTTGGGGACCAAGGGCGAAATTAGACAAAAACTTGTCCAATACGCTTATTTTTTGTGTTTGGGTTACGCCCCCAATAAACCCGACCCAATGACCCGACCGACATAACCCTAAAAGTTTCATAATAACCCAATACATAGAAAAATCAGTCATTCCACATTGTGAGAAACATCGTTGATGCAAGTTAAAGGAAAAATGGAAAGGAACATATTTGTGACAACATTTAAATGTACAGAACCAGAAGAAGAAGGAGAAGTGTTGTTCCGGATTCACACAAATGGGAGATTTTAATATACCCCACTCAGGTATGAAGGCGGATCCATTATTAATGTTCATGCATTTAGGTATGATAGGGGTATCTTTAGTTCAACCCTAGATAATCTATTATCAGAGATTAAGGATCCAAAATGGGCGGTGTTTTTCTGTCATCCAAATAAATCGCTAAAAAATGGTTTGCACTTGATTTATAGAGACCAGGATGTCCTTAAGCTATATGAGTTTGCGAAAACACATGAGTCAGTTGATATCTTTGTTATACATAGGCCCCAGATGTTAGCAGCATTTTACTTGGAAAACATTGGTTTTGAGGTTGTTGGTTGGTTAGAGGAAGATGCTAACTTTAGAATGTCAAGTGGGAGAGCTTTTATGACTCGCCGTAAATGGAAGGGTATAGATGAGAACAAATTGCAGGTTGGTGTTGTTATCAAAGACGAAAAAGATGTTATCCATGACAAAAGCATAAACAATAAGGGAAAGGGTAAGCTGATTCTGGAAGAGGACGTTTTGCTAGAGGAAAAGGGCGAGGAAGTTGTAAAAACTTATAAGCGAGGTTTTGATTGGAACGGGAAGGCTATAATGGTTGAAATTCCTGGTTTTGATGGTGAAAACATTGCTGATGGTGCTGGTGATTGTGATGTTGTGCATAGTGGTGCTAATAAACGTTTTAAAACCAGTGAAAAGATTACCAATTGCGTACTGGCCCTATGTGCCAACAAGCCATCCTAAGTAAGGTTTCAGTGACAGGATGAATGTTTTTGTATGTTGATAATACAGTTCCAGTATGTACATCGTTAGAAGGTGCATCAGGTGAAGGTTGTGCAGTGGAGGCCGCATCGTCTTCTCCAATTTCGTGTTAATTATCAGTAGAACCTTGTATCAGACTATGTTTTAACTCATTTTCATGTTGTATCAGACTTTGTTTGGCCAGTTGACTACTATAAGTCAAAGTATCCAAATGTTAAATGCTAAAAACTCAATGTCTTAACTCATTCTCATGTTGTCTAATACATTGTTTGGCCAATACATTATATTTCATGGCTGTACATATTAGATATTCGTTGACATATAAAAAGTCAAACTAACCAAATGCTAAATGTGATGGTATACGCAGTTACGCACCACAATCGATCACACCTTTGTATCACCAAAACCAAACCCAGTGGCCACTTAACATTTGATGAACCTATGTTCAAACCATACCCAGTAATTGTACAAGGTTACATCAGATACACATGCAAATGCTTTACATATTTTAACATGTAACTCCAATATGTTAATGCTAATCCAAACACCTCCTATAGTTAAAAGGGCAAATCGTTTAATTACTTAGACATCTAATAATCAAACTACCAAATTGACTTGAACAGTGAAATTAAAGAATTAACAACAACATGCAAATTATTGATTGCGAAACACTATCATTTATTCAAAACCCAGATTTTATTGATTGATCTCATGTTGACAACCATTACAAACTTCACTACCATCTAAACATACACTTAGCTTGACCCACAACTTTCTCTATCAGCATTTTCTTTCATTTCCTTCATTTCCTTTAGATATTTAAATAGAGCTTCAAGTTTTGTAATCCTTGTTTCCAAATCATCANAAATTAAAGAATTAACAACAACATGCAAATTATTGATTGCGAAACACTATCATTTATTCAAAACCCAGATTTTATTGATTGATCTCATGTTGACAACCATTACAAACTTCACTACCATCTAAACATACACTTAGCTTGACCCACAACTTTCTCTATCAGCATTTTCTTTCATTTCCTTCATTTCCTTTAGATATTTAAATAGAGCTTCAAGTTTTGTAATCCTTGTTTCCAAATCATCAAACTTTGGTAAACAATTGTCGGCAGCCTCTTCCGTCTTCTTAGCGGACAAACGGTGTTCCTTGGAGCAATCCTCTTTCCTCAACCCACTGTACAAAGCCTTCCCCTTATCGTTTTTTGCCATTCATAGTTAGTTTGATTGAATGTATGTGTGCTGCGTTGTTGAAAGTTTATGATTTTGTTGAATTTAATAGAATGTAGGGTTAGACATTACCATACCCTAGTTGCAAATGTGGTTGGACTATATTGCCCTTGGAAAATGAACCAAAACTGAGCGTTGACCTCACCATTTCTGGTCAAGGGACGCATTCGGCCTCAAAATCCATACTTTTGGACGCCAGGCGACGATTTTGAAAAGTTAAGGGCCATGACGATGTTTCGTGAAAAGTTTAGGGACCAGCGATGTATTTTTATCTTTGATTTATGACAAATATAATATCTATATCCATCTTTTGTCCTAAACACATACATCACAATATAACATGTTGCATTCTCCATAATTCAGTTTGGCGTAAAGATCTTCCGGGGTGTTTTTTTTTCCAATATGAACCACTTAATGTGGGCCCAATTCTTTAATCCCACTTAATGAAGAGACCCACTAAAGTTTTGTCCTCCCTTTTAAGAGGCTAATTAAGTAGTTCATATGAAACCACTTAATTTGGTAAACGCACCCTTCATGTATTGGTATTATCCTCTAACTATTAAATGCATAAAAGGATTTTTCATAAGTTTACTAAAAAAATAAAAATAATATATATATATATATATATATATATATATATATATATATATATATATATATATATATATATATATATATATATATATATATATATATATATATATTTATATATATATATATATATATA
>LBNU01035204.1:54932-68943 GCA_014162995.1 Artemisia annua
CTTCGTCTAGGCTTAAGTGATCCTCATCTTCATCCAACCTTTTGTATTCTTCTTCTTGAAATAAAAGAGATTCAAGAATCTCTTGTTCCATAGCATGCCTTATCTCCTCTTCATCCATCCACTGAAATAAATAAATTACTAGTAATATATGCATACATCATATCCAATGTAAACACAATAGATCATTAGTCAATCATACGATAAATGTTTGCATACCTGCTGCCTTCTCCCATCAACATGACTTTTTTTTCCTCGTATGTTACTGTCCTTTTGGGGTTGTGGAGACTGTTCCTTGTGACACCTTCTCTTATTATGTCCAACGGCCTGACAATTAGAGCATTTGATCTGTTTCCGATATCTAGATCTACCCATTGATAAGCAATTTCAGGGGGGAAATACTAGACTACTTTTGAATTTGAATTTGGAGATAGTAATGGTTAAAATACAACCCTACTTATAAAACCATCCATAAAGGTTTATGGTAACCATAACACGTGGTAAGGGACGAAACATACCGAATTTGTATGTTACCACTGTTTCACAAAGGACCAAACATATAACATCAATGTGAATATGTGATTAAGCTATACAAGCAAAAAACAAGACAAAAAACAAAGGCGGATTAAGCTAAACAGATCTTCATTTCATTCGATAACATAGATCAAAAGTACATGATAGTTTGATACTAGATGATCAAGCAAAATACATAATTCATAAGGCCCAAAAGACAACAAACATTACACACTAAATGTTTCACCATAAGTGATTACCAACAAAACCAAGTTTTCCTAAGAAAATCAATGAAATTGTTCCTGCCCAACACCTGAGCATGGGTTTCAGTAATCATCTTGTTAATCTCCATAGCCTTGATGGCATTTTTCTTTTGAATCTTTTTAAGATCTTGTAGAAGCCTCCATGACATAACGGAAGTACGGTATCCTTCTACTTTCGCCATAAACTCTTGAGTTTCTTTGGTCGCATGAACCAAATCCACATAACAATTTAGTAGTCCTTTTGCAAGTTTTAAATCCTTGTCGTTCTCGCGTTGATAGTACAGAGCAATGCTATCAAACATTTCGTAGGAACCGGTGGCTGTTGCAAGTTCCTGTAGGCGTGGGAATTCTGACATTTTAGTGGTGTTTTACGTTTGGGAAGTAACTTAATTCTGTGTTTGGTATGCAAAACCTTTGGGGTATGGGCCCTTAAATACTAACTGAACTGATGACGTTACAAATTCAGGGACTAAACTTGATATTACTATATCGTAAAGAGTAAAGTTATTAAATGGCGGGAAATTTAAGTATACATACGTCAACGTTGGCAAGGTTGGGGACCAAGGGCGAAATTAGACAAAAACTTGTCCAATACGCTTATTTTTTGTGTTTGGATTACGCCCCCAATAAACCCGACCCAATGACCCGACCGACATAACCCTAAAAGTTTCATAATAACCCAATACATAGAAAAATCAGTCATTCCACATTGTGAGAAACACCGTTGATGCAAGTTAAAGGAAAAATGGAAAGGAACATATTTGTGACAACATTTAAATGTACAGAACCAGAAGAAGAAGGAGAAGTGTTGTTCCGGATTCACACAAATGGGAGATTTTAATATACCCCACTCAGGTATGAAGGCGGATCCATTATTAATGTTCATGCATTTAGGTATGATAGGGGTATCTTTAGTTCAACCCTAGATAATCTATTATCAGAGATTAAGGATCCAAAATGGGCGGTGTTTTTCTGTCATCCAAATAAATCGCTAAAAAATGGTTTGCACTTGATTTATATAGACCAGGATGTCCTTAAGCTATATGAGTTTGCGAAAACACATGAGTCAGTTGATATCTTTGTTATACATAGGCCCCAGATGTTAGCAGCATTTTACTTGGAAAACATTGGTTTTGAGGTTGTGGGTTGGTTAGAGGAAGATGCTAACTTTAGAATGTCAAGTGGGAGAGCTTTTATGACTCGCCGTAAATGGAAGGGTATAGATGAGAACAAATTGCAGGTTGGTGTTGTTATCAAAGACGAAAAAGATGTTATCCATGACAAAAGCATAAACAATAAGGGAAAGGGTAAGCTGATTCTGGAAGAGGACGTTTTGCTAGAGGAAAAGGGCGAGGAAGTTGTAAAAACTTATAAGCGAGGTTTTGATTGGAATGGGAAGGCTATAATGGTTGAAATTCCTGGTTTTGATGGTGAAAACATTGCTGATGGTGCTGGTGATTGTGATGTTGTGCATAGTGGTGCTAATAAACGTGTAGGTGAAGTCATTGAAGTACAAAAGGTGTAGGTGAAGTCATACCCCTGATCACTTTTCCGCTGCGATATTTTGAAGTGTAAGACTTAGGGGGTGTTTCTTTTTTCTATATGGGGAGGAAATGACATATAATAATATTTCTTTTGTGCTTGGGCCCACATATTTTCCTTACTTCATCTATGTCTCCTAGGCAAGAAAATGAACATCCTCCTCAATAAGAGGCTAAATTAGACGTAGGACTTACATATATCCTTCCTATATATAAAAAAAAAACACCCTCTAAGTGAATGAATTTGTTCAGGCAACATGCATAAAGTGAATCAGGTGTCATGCACATAAGTACATGTGATGTTAAGTGAATGATAAATACATTTGTTAAGAAATTTTATAAAAAGTAATTGTAAGCAAATAATAATTTAATTAAAATAAATCAACTTGCAGTCAAGAGTTTCAAGAAGACTATACATTAGTGGTTAATTGGTCATTTTGTTGCTAAATTTGTTTTTCAACTTGTTGAAGGACGGGTAAATAAGTAATAGCACATGTTAAATAATACTTATATAAAAATTATGAATGTTAAATTCATTTAAAAATAATAAAAGAGATGTGATTTGCACATTCAATTAATTGATTGGGACACTCAAAAATATTGTATCTTGACGTTTATACCCTTGCAGGGGTGAACATTAGTACAAATGATCTAAGGATACATATGTCAATACACAATACTTTTGAGTGTCCCCATCAGTTAGTGAAGTGTGCAAATCACCTCTCATAATAAAAATGTTTTTTTGGATATTTATGTATTTTGAATTTTACAAAGATATTAAAGTAATAACAAAATTTGCAATAATATTGATGTATTAAAACGTTTTGCAAAGATAATGATGTAAGAGGGTGCTTGGTTGGGGGGTTAAGGGGGTGAGGAATGGAAAAGAAAATGATTAAAGGTGCTTGTTCGGAGGTAAGGAATGCAATCAATACCCAGTATTGAGTAATCAACCATTACCCAACAATTTGGGGACTAAGGTAATCATTAATCAATACCCAGTATTGAGTAACCATATCTTATCACTATCATCTTCATCACATCACCACCTCCACCTCCGGCAACCACTACCACCACCATCACGTAGATTATCATCACCATCACCTCCGGCAACCACCATCAGCCACCATCCCGTAGATATATAATTCTTATTTGTTTGATTTGAAGAATTATTATTTGTAATAATCATTAAAGTGAATTAGGATGCATTTATTGATGATGATGATCGAAAAAGAAGCAGATGACAATGATGATCGGAAGTGGAGATGGCGAAGGGGAGATGGTGGTGGTGGCGGAACCAAGCAACAATAATGGCGAAGGTAATACTCATTGCATTCCTTAGTATTCTCATTATCTTTTCCTTTCTCATTGCTTAACTTCAACCAAGCACCCTCTAAATCTACTTTTTCTTTATCCCTCCACCGAAGATCCTCTAAACAACATCGTATTAATGTGCCATTGTTGAATTTATGTGCCATTGTTGAATTTAAAATAATGGTAGCACTGTCGCAACTACATTCATTAAATACCTTAGTTTTAAAATATGTGTCTTGATATTTGTACCATTATGTTAAGACACATATTTTAAAGTGTGTCAATCAATATATGTAATGTGTAAATTACCTCCCATTGCTAATACTTCCATTTGAATCCACCGTCATTAGTAGATAATCATCTTACAGTATTGCATGACACTGGTAGACTGTAACACTTGTCAGAGCATATGCAGTGGTAACTCAGCAANCCCTAACCTAATCCGTTTCCCAAGAAACGTATCTTCTATAAACTTTAAATAATATGCATTATCTTTTCCTAATATAACTCATGCATATCCTAACTACATTACATAATACGCGGTTTTACTAAGTCCGCAGAAACTAAACATGCTGATACATAGTCTTCAGCAGTATCTCTTATTCAGCAGAATCTGGTCTTCAGCAGATTCCCTTCAGCAGTAACCATCAGTAGATTCCACACTTAGCAGAATTCCCAATAATTTTGTTGCTAAATTTGTTTTTCAACTTGTTGAAGGACGGGTAAATAAGTAATAGCACATGTTAAATAATACTTATACAAAAATTATGAATGTTAAATTCATTTAAAAATAATAAAAGAGATGTGATTTGCACATTCAATTAATTGATTGGGACACTCAAAAATATTGTATCTTGACGTTTATACCCTTGGAGGGGTGAACATTAGTACAAATGATCTAAGGATACATATGTCAATATACAATACTTTTGAGTGTCCCCATCAGTTAGTGAAGTGTGCAAATCACCTCTCATAATAAAAATATTTTTTTGGATATTTATGTATTTTGAATTTTACAAAGATATTAAAGTAATAACAAAATTTGCAATAATATTGATGTATTAAAACGTTTTGCAAAGATAATGATGTAAGAGGGTGCTTGGTTGGGGGTTAAGGGGGTGAGGAATGGAAAAGGAAATGATTAAAGGTGCTTGTTCGGAGGTAAGGAATGCAATCAATACCCAGTATTGAGTAATCAACCATTACCCAACAATTTGGGGACTAAGGTAATCATTAATCAATACCCAGTATTGAGTAACCATATCTTATCACTATCATCTTCATCACATCACCACCTCCACCTCCGGCAACCACTACCACCACCATCACGTAGATTATCATCACCATCACCTCCGGCAACCACCATCAGCCACCATCCCGTAGATATATAATTCTTATTTGTTTGATTTGAAGAATTATTATTTGTAATAATCATTAAAGTGAATTAGGATGCATTTATTGATGATGATGATGATCAATAATCATTAAAGTGAATTAGGATGCATTTATTGATGATGATGATGATCGAAAAAGAAGCAGCTGACAATGATGATCGGAAGTAGAGATGGCGAAGGGGAGATGGTGGTGGTGGCGGAACCAAGCAACAATAATGGCAAAGGTAATACTCATTGTATTCCTTAGTATTCTCATTATCTTTTCCTTTCTCATTGCTTAACTTCAACCAAGCACCTTCTAAATCTACTTTTTCTTTATCCCTCCACCGAAGATCCTCTAAACAACATCGTATTAATGTGCCATTGTTGAATTTATGTGCCATTGTTGAATTTAAAATAATGGTAGCACTGTCGCAACTACATTCATTAAATACCTTAGTTTTAAAATATGTGTCTTGATATTTATATCATTATGTTAAGACACATATTTTAAAGTGTGTCAATCAATATATGTAATGTGCAAATTACCTCCCATTGCTAATACTTCCATTTGAATCCACCGTCATTAGTAGATAATCATCTTACAGTATTGCATGACTGGTAGACTGTAACACTTTTCAGAGCATATGCAGTGGTAACTCAGCAATTAAACACCGAGCTATACTACAACTATAAAAGGTTTACAAAAAAAACATTCACAAAATGAGGTGTTATGTTTTGATTCGTGGCTTTTGCAATAATTTCTCTCTCTTCTCTTTGATTAACCCAAACAAAACATAACACCTCATTTTTGTAGATTTTTTTTGTAAACCTTTTGTGGTTGTAGCATAGCTCGCAAACACACTTTTATGAAAAGCTATTTGAATGACTTGTAGGAACATGACTTGTGGTTTTACAAGTGTTTAAAGATACAGCGCAGTTAAGTTTTAGTTGTTATTTTTTCATTTTACTTTTTCCAAGAATGCTAGAAGGGTACTCGCGCAATGTAGTGGCGGGTACCTAGTGTCTATTTTTGTGACGAGCATTTTTTTTTTATTTTTTTATTTATTTTAAACCTTCTTTATTTAGCATGTCCCAATATAACGTAGTAGATATATGTTTTTCAAATGTATAATGTCTAAATTATTAATAGTAATAGTTAACACGTTTATTTTTCAAATTTTAATATTAAATCGGTGGTTATAAGTTTGGTGAGTTTTTCTTATATACAACTCTATTAAAATATATAATTAAAATATATAATTATGAAGGGGATTACCATATAATTTAAATGAGACTTAAATTTTTAAATTTTATATAGATTGTCTAATTTCTTATTATACTAATATTTTTTGTCTTAAAATTTTAAGACTTCCTTTTATAGGAAGTCTCAAATCCTTTATAATGTATTATAGATATTTATATTAAATGTCTTATGGGATTTGCTAATCCGTGCCAACCGGGCATCTTATAAAAAGTTAAAAATGCATTTAACTTGTAATTAATATTAGAAGATAAATAGGCTCAAGCCCGGTCTATGGGCTTCGGATCCATTAGTGTTTATGAATAGGTTTTCATGTATAATATCATTATAAATAGTTATTAATAAAGACATGATAACTACTGGGTTAACATCATTCAGCATGGTATCATGAGCATGCATGATTTTGATACATAGTCGGTTATCAAGCCGCCACTCATATACCACATAGTCACACATACCTATCTCCTAAAAACTACCCATGTCCATCGATCATCTCCTAAACCCTAATCTGAACATTATTGTTGTTGCATTGGGATCTTGCTACGTATCCTTTCTCAAGTTTAATTTCTCCTCTCAAGCATATTTGTTTTTACATATCACGACAAATTTGTTGCGAAATACCAATTATGCTTTTGTCTTAAGTGCAACTTTGTTTTGAGTGCAACTTTGTATAATTATAATATAGTTAACTACATTTATGGAATTAGTCGTTTATGGAGATAATTCACACTCGAACAACACTAACCTTTCAAGCAATTTTTCCAATTAAATGAAAAACAAAAAGCCTTAAATTTTGATAAAAATTAGAAACCCTAACCGTAAGTATTTCATTTCAAATCACAAAATTTACTTCCAAAATGGTTTAAGGATAATAGTGGCCGAATCTTGACATAGTTATGGTGGTGGTGGTGGTGGTTTCGTGGTAGTGGCGGTGGGTTTGTGGTGGTTTCAGTGGTGGTGATGATGTGGTGTGTGTGTTTTCAATAAAGTGGAACTGTTTATGTGTTTTTGATGAAAGTGAAAACATCTATGTGTTATGTTTTCAATAAAGTGGAACTGTTTATGTGTTTTTGATGAAAGTGAAAGCATCTATGTGTGTGTTTTGTGGAAGATAATGTTTTTTTGTGTGTGTAAAAGTTGAAAATAGTGTGTTTAGGTTTGAATGGATTGGATTAAAAGGATGATATCGAGGATGATGTTAAATGGAAGAGATAAGGGTGATGACGAAAAGAGTTAACTTTTGTATTCAGAAGAGAGTTGGAGCACAAGTTGTGTCTAGACTCCCATTCAACTATACGTATAATAATAATAATAATAATAATAATAATAATAATAATAATAATAATAATAATAATAATAATAATAATAATAATAATAATAATAATCGAAATAAAAAAAGAAATAGTTAACTATATGTTTGATCTTTGTGGTTTGTCGGGTGTAACACTTTTAGTCATTTACATTATTAAGAAGACGATATTTTAGACATTTCAGTTTTTTTAACTGGTCATCTTAAAGGTCAACGTAAAAATAGACCAAACCCGTTACGGGTGATTTAATTCAGGACAGGAATCGAGACTTTTCAAATTAATGGTCCAAAAGTGTTACATCAGGCAAACCATAAAGACCAAAAATGTAGTTAACTCATTATAATATGTTAGTAGTATTAGGTTCATCATTGTCGTTTGAAAAGTGTTTAGATAAAATTGGACCGAAATTGATGTAATCAAACACAATTTTTTGGTGGCCTATAAGTTAGTTTTAATAGGCGCACAATCTATATTAACAAAAACTTAAAAATTGGGTAGCTCCCTCGTATAATATCCCGGCAATAAACTGTAAAGTCACTTGATAACGAAATCACTCAGGGGTGGTCTAGTGGCAAAAGGGCTTGAGACTATCACTATAAGATGTGTGAGGTCTTAAGTTCAATTCCTGCTGGGTGCAAACAACCTTGAAGTGGTCAAGCTAACCTCTTAAAAAGGGAAGACTTTACCCATTTTGAGTCTGAGTGATGATAGATTCCAACCTTATAAATTAGTCGATAAAAACCATGATTACAAAAAATAAAATAAAAAAAAATAAAAAAAAAAAAAAAAAAATCAGTTGATAACGAGAACGCATTCTCGTTTGTTTTATTTTAGAAGGCGTTATCCTACAAGAGTAAAAGACTACTAAGTCCACAACTAGACACATACATCACAATATAACATGTTGCATTGAATGCATTCTCAATAATTCAGTTTGGCGTGTTTCAATATTTTGTGAAGATCTTCTTAATCCACTTGACATGTATTGGTATTATCCACTAACTATTAAATGCAAAAAAGGTATCCACTTGACATGTATTGGTAATTTCAGTTTGGTATCATCCTCTAACTATTAAATGCAAAAAAGGATTTTTCATAATAATAATAATAATAATAATAATAATAATAATAATAATAATAATAAGGTTGTAAAATGATTAAAATGTCTGATGTTACAAACAGTGACTTTTAGTTTCAGTTCAAAACCAATTTGGTTCCACAAATTGTAGACTTAGGTTCTAGTTTTAGCAATTTCATTTTAAAGCGGATTTGTAAAAAAAAAAAAAAAAAAAAAAAAAAAAAAAAAAAAAAAAAAAAAAAAAAAACACTTGCACAACATTACATTAAACTAAGAGCATCTCTGATGCATAAGATTTGGTGTAGTTGTGATCAACATCATTATCGTCAACTCGCCATCAGTTTTTCATAACACCACTAACAAGGTGTAATAAGACCACCGATATTGCCGCCACAAATACACAAATATTCCTCACAAAAATCAACATCACAACTCATACACACACAACAACCAGCTTCACAAGTCGGTCATCGATACACCGACTTCTCACAAAAATTGGGCGAACCCACCCCATTACACATACTTTAACAAATTATCTAACATTTCTCAAATCTACAAATATTTTTAGTCGATCATCAACCTTTCTACTCTAATCCATCAATCTATTCTCAACATATAACTTCATCCATTCTTACATAAAACACATTCAATAGGTCAAGCAATACTAAAGTTTGGATTTTCAATTTATATACAACCTATTGCTTCGGTGCTGAAAAGCTTTAACTAAAATTTTCAACCATTTTCAACATTTACATTTACATCCTCGCTAAACTTCAAAATTACTTCAATATCTTTTCGAAACTTTAAAACACACATGTATATCCAAAAACAAATTTTCATAAACTTAATATGAAAAAAAATTATATAAATATTATCTAACATGTTATTTTACCTTTTTCCTATTTTTTTCTCAATTAAACACATAATTCTAAAAAAAACACATAATTCTAAAAGGTTTTGTCGGGGATGAAAATTGCAATCGAAAAACACCCAATATTGGAAAGGGATAACCTTCATACAGACGTTATGCAAACTAAGTGTGTGGTTGGTACGGACATTTAGAATGGGTTTTGGCTTGATGTGGCATTAGACATTTCTTTGATTGTATATTTTGGGAGGAGAAATGAATTCATCAATGAAAGATTGAAAGATAAGTAATTAGGTGGGTTTTAGTAGGTATTAATATTTTTTAGTGCGCTCTATGTACTCTCTTCTCTCATCTCACTCTACATTTATTTTAAATAATACATTTTTATTACAAAATTATTATATAAAATAGTTAATATTATCCATTTTTTTTCTCCTACATTAAATCAAAATCCAAATCTTAATCTAAATTCAAATTCAAATCCAAATCCTAACAAATCTTAAACCCACCTCAGTCTAGGCAATATGCATAGAGTGAACCAAGTGCCATTATACATGTGATGATGTTAAGTGAATGATAAAATACGTTTGTTAAGAAATATTATAAAAATACATGCATTAGTGATTCTAATTATTTCATTCTTTTCCGTTTATCGAATCAAATTTCCTATTCTTACTTGTTACTGGACAACTAACCAATTCCTTAAAATAAAAAAAGATTCCAACGAAAAGCGGTTCTACAACTATGAATAAAAAATATTTTTAGCTCTCACATTATTATAAACTACATTTACCAGGATATGTATAAGCCAAACTTTGTTACTACAGTTTTTTGTGAGTGCCTGTACAGTGAAATCTACATTGAAAATACTAAAATAATAGCCCCCTCTATCTCCTCCTCCTTCTTGAAGTTTCTTGCACCTAAATACACACAATCCATTATTAAAAAAAAACACACACACACACAAAAAAACACAACCACAGGAGACGGCAACATCAAACCAAAAAACACACACACAAACATCGTACTCATCGTTTAAATTTTCGCACACTTAAACAGGTAAAAATTATGGATTGAATTATTAAATTAGGGTTTTCTGATTTTGGGTTTTGTTACCTTAAAAACAATATTAGGCATATCATAATCGGTAAAATTTGTGGGTTTAGTTTGTTATTTGTTACTGTAAATCATACATTTGATTATGGTATTGGGTGAGATGAAACACAGGGAGAAGTAGAAGGGACATATTCAGAGCCACCACAAGATGGGTTAGGTTTGGTTTTGTTTGTTATTTATTTATTTATTTATATTTTTAAATTTTTGGTTTTAATTTGGGGTTTCTCTTGATGTGTTGTACACAGAGGATGATGAGGTGAAATTTGATTTGAGGTGTGTGTGTGGTGTGAAGGTGTTGGTCAATGCGTGTTGCGGCTGATTCTGGTACAAACATACCATCGTTTTTGGAGTTATTTTCCATTTATGTTATGCGTTTGAGTAATTTTAGATGTTCAGTTTTTTTACACTCATTTTCTTTGACAATCATTTTCATTGGCAGGAAAAAAATCAATGGTGAAAGTGGGGGAGGGCGGAGAAGGTTAATGCTTAGAGTCGATGGATGCTCTTGGGGAGTTGGTTATCTCAAACTGCTTACTAAGCAATCCAAAACATTACTTTTTGGAGTATGAGTTCCGGTAAGCAAACCCAAACACCCCTGTATAAGCAGTTACAATAAGTATTCACAATTCACATACAGCCCTTTGCACTTTGAACATGAAGTTAAGCTTATTTGGTCTTTGTGTTTTCTAAAAGAATAAAAGCACTTTCAAGTATTAGGTTACTCTTTTTTTTTAGTTGAAACATGATGTGTATTCAAACAGGGTATGCACGATTTGGTTTGTGCTGGGTTCATGTGATTTCAGAAAGCAAAAGGTTAGGGTTTCAAAGAGAACCCGTAAATTTTTGCG
Source organism: Artemisia annua (assembly GCA_014162995.1). Lineage (NCBI taxonomy): Eukaryota > Viridiplantae > Streptophyta > Magnoliopsida > Asterales > Asteraceae > Artemisia > Artemisia annua. Next base: position 66,418 of record LBNU01035204.1, read on the forward strand.
TGCTTGGGTTTTCGATCAAGTAAACTTAATTTTAAAAATTACAGGATTATATATTTATAGCTATGACGTTGTTTTTGGGCCTGATATTGTGAGACCATGATGCATATATATGATTATGTGTTGCGATGGTTCTTATAGTTTGAGCAAAATGAAACGGGTTATTAAAGATTTGGATATAACATGTTGGGGCAACCACCCGCCAGTATAGTATTAATCATTGCTATGCAACCGGTATCTTTGCAGCCATATCCGAGTTCAAATGTTTCTATGACCTAATTCTCAATTACAGTTATGCACCTAATTAATTATCACATCACCACACTTTTTTGACCAACACAAAAAATTTAGGTAACATCAAGTTTCTTTTTGCTGATAAACGAATGAGAAGCTTATTGATGGAACACAACAGCCAAAGGAATGACGAGGAAGCTGACATTTCAGACAGCTTGGTTTATACAAATGTTGTACAGGTATCTTTAACTATGTCAACATCACCTATTATTTCATGACTGATATATAGCAATAAATCTATTTTAAGGGGTGTTTGCACTTTAATATTAAAGTTGATTGTCAGGTTTCGGCTTGCTAATTTGGGGTGGACCAAATGTATTTTGTAAATTTGCATTAAAAAACTCGCTTAAAACATTTTAATCATATGTGGTTTCGATAAGCAATCCCAAATACTATCATTAGTTGTGTAAAACACAACTGATGTGCACACGTATATTGGAAATCATCAGATGAACCCTATTGACATGGACCTATACTAATATGTAAATTAATTGATTTTTTTTGTTTTATTTACAGGAATTACCACACGACTCAAGGAAAATGTTTCTCTGCCTTCTCGAAGTCTACCAAACTGGATTCATAGAAATCAAATTCCATCGGATAATAGAAATAAAAAATACAAACATTACATACTGGAACTCTGGAAGTACTGGAAAGTGGGGCTTTACACAAATTGCGACTGGATTTGCATTAAACTTGGGTCAAAGAACGCCGGGAGCATATGACAGTGCGGGCAGTGTAGCTTCAGGTTCTATATCAGCCATTCTTCACTCTGTTTGATAGTGTTTAGTTGACACGTCTTTGGGTACAATGAAGGCTGTTCAGGTTAAGCCACGTCGTTGGTGTGTGATGAGACAAAAAGTGTACCCGTTTTAAGGGGTCATTTAAGCCCTAATTCGAGTAAATATGATCAAATATTGCCCTAAATCGTTCCTTTTGTCATTTTAGGTACTTTTGAGAAGAATTCTGGAAAACATGCATATTTGGACGTTTTTGGAGCATAAAAGTGAAGAAAACGACAAGGTCTCAAAAGAAGCTGAATTTCTACCTGACGGCGTCAGAGTCACAAGGTGACGCCGTCAGCCAACGTTGACAAAGGAGTGAAACTACTTTACACTTGACGGGCCAGAAAGATTTTGGAACATTTACACCTGACGCCGTCAGGTGTTACAAGGTGTAGGCCGTCAGGTTATAAGCTAAAGAGTGACGGCCCAGAAGGATTTAGAGGGTGACGGCGTCAGAAGTAGATCTAGGCCATCCGAGAACCCTAGTGGCGGCGAGCTGACGGCGTCAGACTCTATAACCTGACGCCGTCAGAATGTAAAATCTATATATATTTTCCTAATTTTCATTCATTAGTGTGGAACTTTGTGGGGAACTTTTGGGATAAAACCCTAAGACGATTTTAACTGTATTTTCAAGGGTTTTTGACCCTTGAATCCTTCATGTTCAATTAAAGATAAGTCTATTCATTTATGCACTTGTTTGTTTATTGTTTATTATTTCATGCAAAGGAAGTGAACTAAATTTGGGGAGGATTGTTGGAAAATTTAGTGCACTTGAGGGATGAGTTCACACCTGGTAATGGGTTTGGAGGTACAGAGTGTACACCCATTTGGTCCATGAACACCCTGACTCAATTGTGGTTATACTAGTGGATTCTGCTGAATCTGCTGCTAGTAGACTCTGCTGCTGACTCTGCTGCTAGACTCTGCTGCTGACTCTACTGCTGACTCTGCTGCTGACTCCGCTGCTAGTGTTAACATTACCACTGCTAGTATAAGCTTGTTATCTGTTGATGGCTTGTTCCTGCGGATAAGCTTATTCCTGCTGATGGTTTATTGTTTCCACTGATAACCACTGATTCCTACTATTATGGAAAGTATTATGATATATTTAATGGGCCGTTAAATATACATAATTTCATGGGCTAGGGTTTGAGTATTCTCTATTATAAATAGAGATCATAAAATTCTGCATGAAAGACGATTGACACAAAACCCTAAACACTTGAATACGCTTCTGTTCTTGATTTGTGCCTAAAACAAGAACATCACTTGGTCTTATCCCATAGAGATATTCGTGTAACCCAGGCATAGGGTCGAATAGTTTCTATTGGAAAGTGATACCATGATTTCAAGTGAATATCCGGTACCTCATTGATTATCTTAACCCTAATCTGGGAACACAGAAACACATAACAACCAACACCAAGTATATTACAACAGATGGCTC
>LBNU01035206.1:6328-17630 GCA_014162995.1 Artemisia annua
GAAAAGGAAGCATTTTGGACGTTTTTGGAGCATAAAAGTGAAGAATTCGACAAAGTGCCAAAAATCTGCTGAATAGTACCCTTGACAGCGTCAAGACCACACCTGACGGCGTCAAGCCTTGACGCGCCAGAACACAATTTTAGAGATTAAAGGGGGATGGCGTCAAGAAGGCCATCAAGAAACCCTAACCACGGCGAGGTGACGGCGTCAAGGTTATAACGTGACCCCGTCAGATCTGTTTTTCTATATATATATATATATACGCATAATTTTTAGTCATTAGTGTGGAACTTGTGTGGAAATTTTTAGAAATAAACCCTAGACGATTTTTGCTGCTTTTTTAAGGGTTTTATACCATTGGATCTCTCATGTTACATTGAAGATAAGTAAACCATTAATCATTCAATATGTCTTTGTGTTGTTTGATTCTATCTTACGCTTGTCTTTTGTTTAACATGCTAGGCTAGATTTTCTTTGTGTTTGCTTAGATCTAATGAAACCTAACTATTGATTATTGATTGAATGGTGTGTTATTAATTGTATTAGATGGGTGATTATCGATGTTAGGCTTAAGAAAACTGGCAGACTTCCGGTTGGTAACATGCTTGAACGTCTTAAGAAACATGAACCAAGGTGTACTAAGGTTATTTGATTGTATTTAATGCATGAGTGAATTCTAGTGATCCCATGTTAGGAGCTTCTTAGCCGGCTCGACATAGGAGTGAAGTTGGATCTCATAGAGGTAGGGGAAGTCCGTACACACCCCTACGAATGGTATTAAGGAATACAATCCGTCATCCACGCAATTAATACACACTAATCAATCGGTAAAAGATAGTTAGGGAGTAAGGAAATCTAAGTAAACACACTTCTCTCCATATTAGTTTTCACAAAACCATTTACTTTCCTGTTATTTTATTTTATTTGCATTAGTAGTTATTTGGATTAGTTGACTAGCAACTAATTCCGCCCACTCTTTCAAACCCGAGATTTTTACTTGCTTTCCTAAAAATATAAAAATACAAAAAGAATCTTCCCTCACCCCTAGACCTATTAGAGTAGTTTTTTCAATCCTAACGACACTATTCCCGCAGAGAGCGATCAATCCCCCGGTACTTGCCACTACACTATACTACATCAGTCAGGTACACTGCCTGGTGGGGATTGCAAGCTTCTCAAGATCCCTTGAGAAGTAAAACCCTAGTTCGTGGTCGCAATCCCGCGCATCAGCATGGTAAATTGGTGGGGGATAAGCACAGTGAACGCGTGTTCTAATTTTTTTTATCTTTCTTTGATTTGTGGGTTGGGTTAAGGATGGGAACTAGGTTTAATGAATAAGCGTGGTGATGGGCTTGTGTTTGTCTTGGGCCAGCTGTGGGTAAAAGGTTTTGTTTGTGGGTTTATAAGTAAAATGGGTTTATTGGTTTTGGTTTAAAGATTATTATGGATTCGGTTGTAGTAGCAAATTAACCATAGGACCAAAAGTGTATAAATGGAAATCCCAAGGACCAAAGCTGCCAATTCCAAAGTTATATTCCAAGGGCTCATCTTGACATTCTCTAGATTCTTTGAGGGCCATCGTTGTGAATTTCTTCAAAATATACTTCAAGGGCCATATTTGACAACTTTGTAAACTTGAGGGATGAAATATGTAATCTCTTCAAACTATGCTCCAAGGGTAGATTTTGCAAATCTTTGAATCTTCAAGGTTGACTTTTGACTTATTGACCACTTAGCTTCCCGGCTCTGGCTTTTTGTCACTTTTCCAATTCCTGTGCTCATTTTGTCATTTTCTCGTGATTTTTCGTCCTTTTCTTATAAATCCATACCTGCACAATCAAAAGCACAAAAACACGAATATTTAGCAATTATGTGTTAGTTTTTGGTCTATTTGGTCGGGTTTTGGTCAATAAAAGGTATGTGTATTAACACATACCTCTCATCAATCCATACTATTGCTAGCCATCATCACTTTACATATTTCTTTCTTTAGGCATATATATATATTTTTTGTTTTTTCTTTCTGCCTTTATTCATCATTTTTTATTTATTTAACTAGCGGCTAGCAAATAGAAGGAAAATAGCAAAATTGCTTTGATATACTTTATTTATTTCCGGCTGATTATAAGTGGTGATTTGTGTTTTGGGATAAGGATAAGGTTGATTTTTGTGGGGATTTTGCCTTTTCGTCATCTATATTCGTCTATAAATTAACCTCACTGCGATTTAGTAAACGATATACATGCACAATTCTAGAGTTAAAATGAATTACCGGCACACTCATATATAAAGCAGGAAGTGCAAAAAAAATGCTATACACCTCATATAAAGGCTAAGAATATTCTCACAATTTAATGGGGTTGTATTTTGTTCTAGATGTGTATTGATATGCCTTGCATTTTTTTTTTATCAAATTCTAATATAGAACCTAAAATTTTTGAAAAATTCATAGAGCAAGCAATAATGTGGAATACGCTCGACTTATCCTATTTGTCTTCCCTCCACACTTAAGTTGAGCATTGTCCTCAATGTGAAAAACTGAAAAATAAAAATAAAATAGGATAATCGAGAAAAAGATCGAAACTTCCCGGGGCTATCGGAGGAAGTTGATATAGTAGACTTGTCAGCAAGCATCCATATATTTTCATAAAACCTGCAAAAATAAACAAACACACAAAAATATTTTTATTATTATTATTTTTAACCATAAGGCTATAATGCCTCTACACTTAAATAGTAAACACGGGTTGCCTCCGAGAAGCGCTTGTTTTTCACGGAGTCTTAAGCTAGACTCACAAGTACGTATTGTCTCCAGTTTTAGGGAAAAAGGGGGTTAGTTCCGCCCTTCGATCATTGTAACTTTCTTCTTCGTGATATAGTTTAAGTCTGTGGCCATTTACAATAAAAGTTTTATCATCTTTGCCATATAATTCCACATATCCGGATGGATATTGGTGTTTTACCATGTATGGTCCAAGCCAACGTGATTTTAATTTCGGTTGTTTGAATTTATATTTTGAATGGAATAGTAGTACTTTGTCTCCTTTATTGAATTCTTTACGGATTTTAAGTTTTCGATCATGCCAAATCTTTGTTCTTTCTTTGTATAGTATCGAATTTTCATAGGCATGTAAACGGAATTCATCTAACTCATGTATTTGAAATATACGTTTTTCTCCAGCGGCTATTAAGTCAGTATTACAATTTTTAAGTGCCTAATATGCCCGATGTTCAATTTCTAGAGGTAAATGACAAGCTTTTCCATATATTAATTTATAAGGTGTTGTTCCCGTAGGTGTTTTGTATGTTGTGCGGAAAGCCCACAGAGCGTCATCTAACTTTTTAGACCATATAGCAGGGTTGTCTTTTACAGTTTTTTAAAAGGATTCTTTTTAAGGCTCTGTTTGTATTCTCTACTTGACCGCTAGTTTAAGGATGATATGATGTCGAAAAACAATGGTTTACACCATACTTCTTCATTGCTTTTTCCATCATTTGATTACAAAAATGTGTTCCTCTATCGCTTATTAGGGCTTTTGGGATTCCAAAACGGCAAAAAAGTTTTTTAAGAAATGTGATAACGACTTTTGCATCATTAGTTTGAAGAGCTTGAGCTTCTGCCCATTTTGAGACATAATCAATAGCTACCAGTATGTATTCGAACTTATGGGATTTTGGAAAAGGTCCCATGAAATCTATACCCCATATGTCAAATATTTCACATACTTGTATGTATTTTAGAGGCATTTCATCACGTTTTGATATATTTCCAATTTTTTGACATGCATCACAAAGTTGTACCAAGGTTTGAGCTTCTTTGAATATTGTTGGCCAATAAAAACCAGATTCTAGGACTTTTCTAGCCGTAACTGATGGTCCATAATGGCCTCCAGTTGGTCCATGATGACATGCATCTAGAATTGATCGGGTCTCAGATCCTGCCATGCATCTTCTTATGATCCCGTCAGGACATATCTTAAAAAGATGTGGCTCTCCCCAAAGAAAGCTTTTAAGATCTGAAAAAAAAAATTTCTTTTGTTGGTATGTCATGTTTTTAGGTAGAAATTTTCCAACTAAGTAATTTGCAAAATCGGCAAACTAAGGTTCTTTGTCAGTATTTATTTTCATTAGAATTTCTTCTGGAAAGTAGTCGTTTATTTCAAATTCTTCCTCATCACCATCTTGTTTTTCAATTCTAGATAGGTGATCTGCTGTAACATTATAAGCACCTTTTTTTTATCTTTTATTTCAATGTCAAATTCTTGTAATAGTAAAACCCATCGTCTAAGACGAGGTTTTGCATCTAGTTTTTTAAATAGATATTTTAAAGCTGAGTGATCTGTGAAAATGGTTGTTTTAGATAGAACGAGATATGATCTGAATTTATCAAATGCAAATACAACAGCCATTAGTTCTTTTTCTGTTATTGTATAATTTTGTTGAGCGGCATTTAACGTTTTACTAGCGAAATAGATTGGATGAAAATGTTTTTCTTTTCTTTGGCCAAGTATTGCTCCAACAGCACTTTCACTTGCATCACACATTAGCTCAAATGGAAGATTCCAATATGGGCTTGCTATTATAGGTATGCATGTAAGTTTCTCTTTTAATGTTTCAAACGCTTTAGTGCATTCTTCATCGAATTCGAATGGGACGTCTTTTTCAAGTAGTTTTGTTTGAGGTTTAGTTATTTTAGAGAAGTCTTTTATAAATCTCCGGTAAAAACCGGCATGTCCAAGAAAACTTCTAATGCCTTTTATATTAGTAGGCGGTGGTAATTTTGCTATTACTTCGATTTTTGCTTTGTCAACTTCTAATCCTGCTCCTGATACTTTATGTCCGAGTACTATTCCTTCTTTAACCATGAAGTGGCATTTTTCCCAATTAAGGACTAAATTAGCTTCTTCACATCTTTTAAGCATTTTATTTAGGTTTACCAGACAACTTTTAAATAAATTTCCGAAAACAGAAAAGTCATCCATGAAAACTTCCATAGATTCTTCGATCATGTCATGAAATGTTGCAATCATGCATCTTTGAAATGTAGCAGGTGCATTACATAAACCAAAAGGCATACGTCTATAAGCATATGTTCCAAAGGGACATGTGAATGTTGTTTTTTCTTGGTCGAATGGGTCTGTTGGAATTTGAAAGTATCCAGAAAAACCATCGAGAAAACAAAAGCATTCGTTTCCTGCCAGTCTTTACAACATTTGATCCATGAAAGTTAGAGGAAAATGATCTTTGGTGGTAGCCTCATTGAGTTTACGATAGTCAATACAAACTCTCCAACCAGTGATTGTTCTGGTGGGAACTAATTCGTCATTCTCATTTGTGACCACGGTAATACCACCTTTCTTTGGTACACAATGAATTGGGCTTACCCAAGGGCTATCGGCTATAGGATAAATAATTCCGGCATCTAGGAGTTTTATTATTTCTTTTTTTACTACTTCTTGCATATTAGGATTTAGTCTTCTTTGTTTGTGAACAATTGGTTTTTTATCATAATATTTGAATTTTATGTTTGCAAAATGAAGGACAGATTCCAGGAATGTCTGAAGTTTTCCAAGCAAAGGCTCGTTTATGATTTTTAAGAACTGTGAGTAGATCAGCTTTATTCTTTTCTGAGAGTTCGGAAGATATTATAACTGGGAGCAAAGATGTGCCTTCGAGAAAAGCATACTCAAGATGTTTAGGAAGTGGTTTGAGTTCGAGGTCAGTGGGTGGTTCTTCGATAGATTTCTTTGTTTTGTATTGTGAATTGAAAGTTATTTGTTCGAAAATGATTTCTTCTTCATCATCGGTGTCAATCTCTTCGCTCATGGCAACAAATTCTTCAAACTCAACATAGAGTTTTTCTTCGAGAATTGTTCCTTCAATTGAGTGAAAAATATCTACTCCTTCGTTTAGCAGATTGTCAAAATCCTCCTCGAGAATTTCGTCAATTACGTCTATGCTAAAACATGTGTCATCATTAGAGTAGGAATGTTTCATGGCTGAATCAATCGAAAAAGATAATCTTTCATCACCAATCCCTAAATTTAGTTTTCTTTGTTTAACTTCTATTATTGCGTCAGCTGTGTGTAAGAATGGTCTCCCTAGAATTAGAGGAACTTTACTATCTTCTTCCATTTCTAGAATAACAAAGTCAACAGGAAAGGTGAATTTACCGACTTCGACTAGCATATTTTCTGCCATTCCGACCGGGTATTGAAAAGATCGTTCTGCTAGTCGAACACTCATTTTCGTAGGTTTGAGGATTTCTAGAGAAATTTTAGCATAGAGAGAATATGGCATGAGGTTGATACTTGCACCAAGATCAGCTAGAGCATTACAAGAGAATGTTTTACCAAAATTACACGGAATTATAAAACTTCCGGGATCTCCTAATTTTGGTGGAACTTTGTTTTGGATTATTGCTGAAGATTCATTGCTTAGAAAGGCTGCAGATATTTGTTCTATTTTGTTTTTGTTACTAACAAGTTCTTTAAGAAATTTACCATAGTTTGGCATTCCGGCAATAACATCGATCAATGGAACGTTGATTCGAACAGCTCGAATCATGTCTAGGAACTTCCCATATTGAGCTTCCATTTTCTCTTTTCTAAGACGTTGTGGGTATGGTATTTTTGGTTTGTATGGTTTTAGAACAGGTGTTTCAGGAATTTCTTTTGTTTTAGTCTTTTTCTGATGCGATGGTTCATCCTCTTCTTCACTATCAATTTCAAAAGTATGTTGTGCTTGACTAGGATTAGGGGGTGGTTCATATGAGGTACCATGTCTGGTTGTTATAGCATTTACATGCTCATGACGAGCTGGTGGTGGTTGATAGGGTTTAGAGTTATTATTTCTTGGGTTAGGAGTATTGTTACTGGGAAGGGATCCTGGTGGTCTATTAGATTGTTTTTCAGCAAGTCTGTCGAATTTTTCTTCTAGATTTTGGATAGAGGCTTGGTGGTTTCTTGTTGTGGAATCAAGTCTATCTTTGAGATCATTGAAAGTGTTTCTAACTAATGTGTTCGTTGATTGTTGTGACTTAATGAATTCACTTAGTTGTTTTTGTATATCAGGCTTTTCTTCAGAATATGATCGAGGTTGATCACGGTTATAATCTGGTCTATCATTAGAACGCCATTTATCGTTATCTCGGCTACGATAATCATTGTAGAAACGAGATCGTCTAAATGATTGCATGAATTTTGCTTCTTCTTCTCGAGACATAGGTGTGTCATCATCATTGCAATTTGCGGTTGAATGATTTCACCACAATTGTTGAAAGATTCCCTTTTCTCTTTCATTTCCTTATACTGAGCATCCATTTTGATGGCCATGGCATCCTTTCAAGCCATTATTTTGTCAGTATTGGAAACACTACTGCCTTTATCAGCGAAAGCAACAGTTTTTCGAAGAGCGGATTCGGTTTTTTGGTTTTTAGCCCAATCATGTTTGAGTAAGACTTTTTCTTCAAGTAATTGATAGGCTTGTTTTGGTGTTTTGTACAGGAAAATTCCTCATGCAGCAGCGTTTAAGGCTTCTTGAGTACTCTCGTCAAGTCCATGTAAAAAATTTTAATTTTATTCCCTTTAATTAGACCATATCCATGACAATTCCTGAGCATTTCTGTTGGGAATTACAATTACGTTGATAAGACAAAACATGTGAAACATGAGTAACTTATGGAGACAAAGGAAGAAACTTGCAAAGAAAGAAAAAGATTACTGCATATCTTTTTATTATTCTAGAATATCCTTTGTAATCCACTATTACTTCGATTTTTGCTTTGTCAACTTCTAATCCTGCTCCTGATACTTTATGTCCGAGTACTATTCCTTCTTTAACCATGAAGTGGCATTTTTCCCAATTAAGGACTAAATTAGCTTCTTCACATCTTTTAAGCATTTTATTTAGGTTTACCAGACAACTTTTAAATAAATTTCCGAAAACAGAAAAGTCATCCATGAAAACTTCCATTGATTCTTCGATCATGTCATGAAATATTGCAATCATGCATCTTTGAAATGTAGCAGGTGCATTACATAAACCAAAAGGCATACGTCTATAAGCATATGTTCCAAAGGGACATGTGAATGTTGTTTTTTCTTGGTCGAGTGGGTCTGTTGGAATTTGAAAGTATCCAGAAAAACCATCGAGAAAACAAAAGCATTCGTTTCCTGCCAGTCTTTACAACATTTGATCCATGAAAGGTAGAGGAAAATGATCTTTGGCGGTAGCCTCATTGAGTTTACGATAGTCAATACAAACTCTCCAACCAGTGATTGTTCTGGTGGGAACTAATTCGTCATTCTCATTTGTGACCACGGTAATACCGCCTTTCTTTGGTACACAATGAATTGGGCTTACCCAAGGGCTATCGGCTATAGGATAAATAATTCCGGCATCTAGGAGTTTTATTATTTCTTTTTTTACTACTTCTTGCATATTAGGATTTAGTCTTCTTTGTTTGTGAACAATTGGTTTTTTATCATAATATTTGAATTTTATGTTTGCAAAATGAAGGACAGATTCCAGGAATGTCTGAAGTTTTCCAAGAAAAAGCTCGTTTATGATTTTTAAGAACTGTGAGTAGACCAGTTTTATTCTTTTCTGAGAGTTCAGAAGATATTATAACTGGGAGCAAAGATGTGCCTTCGAGGAAAGCATACTCAAGATGTTTAGGAAGTGGTTTGAGTTCGAGATTAGTGGGTGGTTCTTCGATAGATTTCTTTGTTTTGTATTGTGAATTGAAACTTATTTGTTCGAAAATGATTTCTTCTTCATCATCGATGTCAATTTCTTCGCTCATGGCAACAAATTCTTAAAACTCAGCATAGAGTTTTTCTTCGAGAATTGTTCCTTCAATTGAGTGAAAAATATCTACTCCTTCGTTTAGCAGATTGTCAAAATCCTCCTCGAGAATTTCGTCAATTACGTCTATGCTAAAACATGTGTCATCATTAGAGTAGGAATGTTTCATGGCTGAATCAATCGAAAAAGATAATCTTTCATCACCAATCCCTAAATTTAGTTTTCTTTGTTTAACTTTTATTATTGCGTCAGCTGTGTGTAAGAATGGTCTCCCTAGGATTAAAGGAACTTTACTATCTTCTTCCATTTCTAGAATAACAAAGTCAACAGGAAAGGTAAATTTACCGACTTCGACTAGCATATTTTCTGCTATTCCAACCGGGTATTGAAAAGATCGATCTGCTAGTCGAACACTCATTTTCGTAGGTTTGAGGGTTTCTAGAGAAATTTTAGCATAGAGAGAATATGGAATGAGGTTGATACTTGCGCCAAGATCATCTAGAGCATTACAAGAGAATGTTTTACCAAAATTACACGGAATTTGAAAACTTTCGGGATCTCCTAATTTTGGTGGAACTTTGTTTTGGATTATTGCTGAAGATTCATTGCTTAGAAAGGCTGTGGATATTTGTTCTATTTTGTTTTTGTTACTAACAAGTTCTTTAAGAAATTTACCATAGTTTGGCATTTCGGCAATAACATCGATCAATGGAACGTTGATTCGAACAGCTCGAATCATGTCTAGGAACTTCCCGTATTGAGCTTCCATTTTCTCTTTTCTAAGACGTTGTAGGTATGGTATTTTTGGTTTGTATGGTTTTAGAACAGGTGTTTCAGGAATTTCTTTCGTTTTAGTCTTTTTCTGAGGCGATGGTTCATTCTCTTCTTCACTATCAATTTCAAAAGTAGGTTGTGTTTGACTAGGATTGGGGGGGTGGTTCATATGAGGTACCATGTATGGTGGTTATAGCATTTACATGCTCATGACGAGCTGGTGGTGGTTGATAGGGTTTAGAGTTATTATTTCTTGGGTTAGGAGTAGTGTTACTGGGAAGGGATCCTGGTGGTCTATTAGATTGTTTTTCAGCAAGTCTGTCAAATTTTTCTTCTAGATTTTGGATAGAGGCTTGGTGGTTTCTTGTTGTGGAATAAAGTCTATCTTTGAGATCATTAAAAGTGTTTCTAACGAATGTGTTTGTTGATTGTTGTGACTTAATGAATTCACTTAGTTGTTTTTGTATATCAGGTTTTTCTTCAGAATATGATCGAGGTTGATCACGGTTATAATCTGGTCTATCATTAGAACGCCATTTATCGTTATCTCGGCTACGATAATCATTGTAGAAACGAGATCGTCTAAATGTTTGCATGAATTTTGCTTCTCCTTCTCGAGACATAGGTGTGTCATCATCATTGCAATTTGCGGTTGAATGATTTCCACCACAATTGTTGCAAGATTCCCTTTTCTCTTTCATATCCTTATAATGAGCATCCATTTTGATGGCCATGGCATCCATTCGAGCCATTATTTTGTCAGTATCGGAAACACTACTGCCTTCATCGGCGAAAGCAACAGTTTTTCGAAGAGCGGATTTGGGTTTTTGGTTTTTAGCCCAATCATGTTTGAGTAATACTTTGTCTTCAAGTAATTGATAGGCTTGATTTGGTGTTTTGTACAGGAAAATTCCTCCTGCAGCAGCGTTTAAGGCTTCTTGAGTACTCTCGTCAAGTCCATGGTAAAAGATTTTAATTATATTCCCTTTACTTAGACCATGTCCATGACAATTCCTGAGCATTTCTTTCATTCGTAACCATGATTCGGTTAAGGTTTCTCGATCTTGTTGAGAAAAAGCACGAATTTCGCCGAGAATTCGGTCAAATAAGGCTGGTGGAAAGAACCGACTTATAAAAGCGGTACGAAGTTCATCCCATGATGCAATGGTTCCTTCGTCGACTTCATCTAACCAGGTTTTTGCTTCTCCAGTTAGGGATAATGGAAACATCATAAGCCGGACGGCTTCATTCTCAATTTCTCCGTATCTGAACATTTCACAAATTCCAAGGAATTCGTGAATGCACGTGTGTGGATCAGTTTTTGTTCTACCATCGAATTGATTTCCTTTAACAAGGGTGAAATGGTTTCCTTTGATGGCAAACTCATTAGCAATGTTGGGTAGAGTTATCGCGGGACCAGGAGTGGGAGCAACTGTGCGTTCATTTGCCCACATGGGTTCATTGTCAGTTTCGTCCATTGGATCGTGGAGGTTTATAAATTTGATAAAGAATCGATAAAGAGAGAGATCGTCAACAGATGGGGTAACCTCTTTAGGAGTTTCTGGCCTTAAATCTTTTTGTGATATAGGAACTCTTTTGTTTCGTCTACGTCTTTGATTGATTGTTCTTTCAGGTTCGGATAAAGGACTAATCAGTTCTGAGTTGGCTGATCGTGTGACCATCCAATATTAGATTTATGAGGGTTTGAACAACTGAAATT
>LBNU01035206.1:17696-54949 GCA_014162995.1 Artemisia annua
GGTTTTTGGTTTTTAGCCCAATCATGTTTGAGTAAGACTTTGTCTTCGAGTAATTGGTAAGCTTGATTTGGTGTTTTGTACAGGAAAATTCCTCCTGCAGCAGCGTTTAAGGCTTCTTGAGTACTCTCGTCAAGTCCATGGTAAAAGATTTTAATTATGTTCCCTTTACTTAGACCATGTCCATGACAATTCCTGAGCATTTCTTTCATTCGTAACCATGATTCGGTTAAGGTTTCTCGATCTTGTTGAGAAAAAGCACGAATTTCGCCGAGAATTCGGTCAAATAAGGCTGGAGGAAAGAACCGACTTATAAAAGCGGTACGAAGTTCATCCCATGATGCAATGGTTCCTTCGTCGACTTCATCTAACCGACTTATAAAAGCGGTTAGATGATGCAATGGTTCCTTCGTCGACTTCATCTAACCAGGTTTTTGCTTCTCCAGTTAGATGAAGCACGAAATTCGTCGACTTCATCTAACCGACTTATAAAAGCGGTCAAATAAGGCTGGAGGAAAGAACCGACTTATAAATGTTCAGATACGAAGGAACCTTGGACGGCTTCATTCTCAATTTCTCCGTATCTGAACATTTCACAAATTCCAAGGAATTTGTGAATGCACGTGTGTGGATCAGTTTTTGTTCTACCATCGAATTGATTTCCTTTAACAAGGGTGAAATGGTTTCCTTTGATGGCAAACTCATTAGCAATGTTGGGTAGAGTTATCGCGAGACCAGGAGTGGGAGCAACTGTGCGTTCATTTGCCCACATGGGTTCATTGTCAGTTTCGTCCATTGGATCGTGGAGGTTTATAAATTTGATAAAGAAGCAATAAAGAGAGAGATCGTCAAAAGATGGGGTAACCTCTTTAGGAGTTTCTGGCCTTAAATCTTTTTGTGATATAGGAACTCTTTTGTTTCGTCTACGTCTTTGATTGATTGTTCTTTCAGGTTCGGAATAGCGGCGCCAAAAACTTTGATGTGTTTCGAAAGCTTTATATTTATTAGACTAATTTTACCGATTTCCTTATTACTCAAAACACACGGGTAAAAGTATAACCCTCGTTTGTAGTAAAGAATTTGGGTAAGACCAGGTCGTTCCACAGGGACTGAGGTTTGCTCTTATATATCAATTAACTAATCAAGATAATTTAGAAGACTTATGCAGTTGTTATGAACTTCAAATATGAGACAGATATGATTACTTGGATAGATCTTATATATCTTAGTGATGGCATATGATAATGATCTCAATTATTCTTAACAAATGATAAGTTGTTTTCGTCAAAATAACGTTTCATCAGTTGATATTTGTGATTCAAGACTTATGTCTGCTAGCATTTGAACGAGTGGTTAACAAGTCGAAGTACTAGTTGCAATAATTCAAACTCTAATTGTTTATTTCAATACAAAAGCGATTTCTCCTTCAATTGGTCAACATACATAGACATATGTTGAGAATCATAAAATACTAGCCAAATCTTTTGACCCTTTTCAAGTAGTAATTATAATCAAAGAGATAAACAATGGTTATAAGTTTAAAGTACAGCAAGGTTGCAACATAAACAAGAAATCAACAAGAGATCATAACCATAACCAAACACTTTATTATATTAACATATCCAAGCAAGCATAAGGAGTTTAGCCTAACATGGCTTTAGTAATCATGCTTACAATGATGATAGTGTACGAAATTGAGAAAATATAAAAATACAAAAATAGAATAAAAGTTTTGACACCGAGTTTGACTTTCCTACTAGGTAAGAGTGGGAATAAAAATTTTGACTTGATCCGGGCGTGTTGAGCCCTAGCATGTTCCCTTAACCAAATATGATCATAAAAGCTTTTGCTAGTTTTGTACACAAGGAGCTACTCTTTTGTCAGCTCCCGTACTTTACTTTATATATGCATGGCTTAAAATTATCGGCTAAGTATCCGCGGATCTCATTACTTGAGGTTTTCAAAATGCGGAGAATGAGAAATGATAGTGTTTATTTAGAAGTTAGTTACCATACGTGGAGTAGTGGTTCTCTTTAAAGCTCATCGAAGGTACTTGTGGCCTTTCGTTCCCATCAGCTTGTTTCACCCCATATCTTGTGTGCTAATTAAAGATGTTAGGTTTAGCCAATGAGTAGTTCCTTATCTTCTTAAGAGAATCTTTGTTTGGGAAATTGGGTACACATCATGGATACACGTCAATTGAGTTGTATTGTATATTGTTGAATAAGCGTAGTACGCATGTGGTTTCGGAGCTACCCAAAAGCCCGTTGTTATGTATAAGCTAAAGTGCTTTAAGACTACGGATTGAGATCGGACCTTGGATCCTAGATTCCAACCCTAGCAGTTGGCGGTAGGTCTTGGACTGAAACCGTGAAGGTTCGGAGTTGAGAAGTTACTAAGGCAATAAAAAGAAAGAAAAAAGTGAAAAAAAAGTATCAAGAAAAGAAAAAGAAAAAGAAAAAGAAAAGAAAAATGAGAAAAGACAAAGAAAAGAAAGAATAAGGATCGATGTTTAGATTCATGGATTATGTGCTTAAGTGTTAAGACTAAAATTGGTCGCACGTGAGGTGCATGTTACGATCCTAGATCGGACGCATGAGGTGCACGTGAAATGTACTCGCCAACTTATGTCTATTTATGTTGTATTCCAAAGTCTTTGTATGTATCCAATATCCTTGATGTGGACCACATTTCTCTTGCAAACCTTCTTAAGGAAAGATCGATAACTACTTAGCGTTTGAATTTGGTATCTTTATCGGACTAAATCATAGCGAAACGAGAAAACATGAAGCAATTCATTTCTCAAATCGATTAAAAAAGTCTAGATGCACTAAGATTTGGGAGCGGGAGGTGACCACACACAAGTAACTTCCATGAGTGGTATTGGTATCTAACGTCTAAGTAAGCGGTGATCTCATTTTTGCACTTAGTTTGGGACTTGTGAAAAATCAGGGACGATGAATTTTATCCAATCGGTCACTTTTCTATGAATCGTGTTCTCGCTCTATGATCCTTAATCGTTATTGGAAAATAATGAAAGTCAAGCACACCGTCATAAGCTAAAAGTAGTTTAATATATGATGTACTTAGTCATAAAACGGAAACCCGGGGCGTTTTAGGGAATAAATGATTTCGAATTTCTCTTGAACGTTTTGCTACTTTTCAAAGTTAGTAAGGAGAGGTTTTGAAATTATTTATCCTTAAGGCGTGATGTGATTACATTGCGTGAGGACACGCAATACCTTAGTCTGGGGGATTTTGGTATGTGCTTATTCACATACCTTTTATTCACCATTATTAGACTATTTTAGACCAAAAACTAACGCGAAAAGCCAAAGATATCGTGTTTTTGTGTTTATGACTGTGCAGGTATGGATATTGCTAAAACATCACAAAATGCAACAGAAAAGCCCGAAAAGAGCACGAGATGTGGAAAAGAGTCAAGAAGCCGAGTCAAAGTTGATATTCACTCAAGAAAAGCCCGTGACGAAGTTTTCATTACTTAAAGGCTTGAGAATATGAAAGAAATGCTTAATCGAAGAATAAAGATGATTATCTTATATAAGCTTCCCAAATTCGAGCAAGTGATCACTTTTATATCATTGAAGACTTTTTGAAGACTCGTCAACACATTTCCTCAAGATTACAAGGACTTAAGTTTACTTTTTAGAAGTTATTAGCTAGTATAATGAAAGTTTATGTGTCATTTCATGAACTTATAAGAATTTAGGGGGCTTGATGTAAAAGGAACCCACCCATGGAGTCCTTAAATACCACCCTCAACCTCATTTTTGAGGTGGTTAGTTTTGGGAGTTAGTTTTATGTTTAGTTTTTAGATTTCTTAATGTTTTCATGTAATGTTTTCTTAATGCAAATTTTCTTTTAAGTCTTAAAGCTTTTTACTTGCTTATTGTATTGCTTATTTACCTTTACTTCATTGCTTTTCATCTTATTATTCAAGCTTCTTTCTTCTACTTTGATTCAAATAAGCTCACAAAAGTTGCACCACCTTTGCATGAAAGCTTATTTCGTGCCTTATGATCATGAGTTGAGCTTATTTGGGTTTTGGTAGCTTGTGAGAGCTTTTGTACGTTTTTGTTAAGCTTATTTAAAAGTTTTCATAAAGTTTTCTTTAGCTTATTTGTCATTTTTATTGCTTAAAAGTTGTTTACATATTACAAGCCCTAGAATTGGACTTGAGCTTATTTAAGCTCGTAAAGCTTGTAAAAGCTTCTTTTGAATCCTCTAGAGTGCTTATTAATGAGTAGACATTAGTTTCTTTTGAGTCCTTAAGCTTAATTTACGTTAAAAATTAGTTCTTTTTATTTTTACGTGAGTCTCTAAATTTTACGTAATGTTTTCTAGGGTTTAGCGAATAAGCATTTTTCTGAAATAGCGAATATAGTTCTTTTTACAAATAGCGAATAAGATAGAAAAAAAATAGCGAATAAGAAGAAGAAAAAAGAAAATAGCGAGTAAGGATTTTTCTAAAATTGCGAGTAGGGTAGAAATAGCGAGTAAGGTTTTTTTTACATTTTGCGAATATGGTTTCTTGATTCAAGTTGCGAATATGTGTTCCAGTGTTCATTGCGAGTAAGCAATTTATTTACACTCTATCGTTTATCGAGTGGAGTTTTCTTTTAACGTTTTCGTACTGTTACTCTGTCGAATTTTCGTTAAATCTTGTTAACTTAGTTTATTTTTCTTTCACTTGTTTTATTTTCTTAGTTCAACTTTCTTTTCGTTAATTAAAAATACAAAAACATTTTCTTTATTGCTTTCGTGTTACATTTCTTTTACTTCTTTCCTAAACTTATGTTTTCTTTAATTGTTAGTTTTATTTCTCTTTGTTCCGTTCTTTACTTAGTTTAACTTTTCAATTAAGTTTTTGTAGTATAAGTAAAACCAAATCAAATCTTTTTATAAATCCAATTCATAACACATAACTCACGACTTGAGTAACTTGATCAATTTCAACCCTCGTTGGGACATCGACCCGTGGTTCTTGCTTCACCGCTTGGTAAACCGCGAATATCAGTTAACAAGTCGAAGTACTAGTTGCAATAATTCAAACTCTAATTGTTTATTTCAATACAAAAGCGATTTCTCCTTCAATTGGTCAACATACATAGACATATGTTGAGAATCATAAAATACTAGCCAAATCTTTTGACCCTTTTCAAGTAGTAATTATAATCAAAGAGATAAACAATGGTTATAAGTTTAAAGTACAGCAAGGTTGCAACATAAACAAGAAATCAACAAGAGATCATAACCATAACTAAACACTTTATTATATTAACATATCCAAGCAAGCATAAGGAGTTTAGCCTAACATGGCTTTAGTAATCATGCTTACAATGATGATAGTGTACGAAATGATCAACATATTTTCTGAATTATTGTAATGAAGAAGCTACCGTCACTAGCGATCACCACAATTAATATCGAGACAGTATTACAACACTTTTAGAACTTTGACTTAATTTCTATCACCCCAATGATTGGAATGCGAGATGGATGTTATCAGAGCTTTGTTGGTTGTTGGGAAGAGTTTTGGTGTATAAAATGAGGCGAAATGAGGCTCTATTTATAGGCAGAGGTTGACTGGCCAGGTACTGAAGTACGCCGCTGATGAACAAAAGATCGGCGTGCTTCCGATAGAATGTCGGCGCACTTAGTGATAAACAACAACGACTTTCAAGAGTTTTCTTGGGCCCAAAGGGTCATTAATAGAGGCTGAAGGTCGGCGTGCTTGGCATATAAAACCAGTGTACTTTGCTTGACTTGACTTAGATTATATGGATTTATTCTCGTCCCCGTAATCGGCGCTCTCGAGATACAAGCTCGGCGCTCTTTTATTCTGGAATAGGCTTTATCATAGTTTTATCTTGAGTTTGCACATTTTGCCTTTAACTAGTGAAGATCTTTGTCTAGAGGACCTGCAACATATTTTCATGCAATTATGTATCGAAAGTCCTTATAAATCATATAGAAACTAACAAATAACGCTATGTAAAATATGTATAATTCGAGCATCATCAGCAACCCTATACCATAGCACCTACTCCTTACTTAGTAGACCCACCCACTTCATCTTGGAAATTTGAAGTCGGAGAAAATTTCACTAAGACAACCTTAGAAAATCAGGAAAATCAGGTAGAAGAAATTTTAAATAATTTAGATGAAATTTTCCTTGACCTTATTGGGAAGATAGAAGAAGGTCATGATAATAACTTAGATACCCGACCCGACCATAGTAATTTAAGAAATACCCTAGCACAAGCCTGTTTTAAGATAGGTAAATTACAAAAGGATCAAATGAGACACCACTATAAGATAGCCTTTGTCCATTTTAGAATCCGTACCTTAGAAAAGATGATTGATGATGACGAGGAAAGTCATCAATCAAATTTAGGAAACACTATAAACCCTTAGATTTAGGAAAACCTTGGAAGAAAATCTCTAAGTGATATGCTTTAAGAATCTTACTTTAGGATGGTTAGTATAGTAATACTTCTAGGATATGTAAGATAGGAAAGCAATAATGAGACTTAGGTACATCTTATCGATACTTCCTAGTGTCCCTCAAAATTAGGATAACCTAGTCAACCTAGAATTAGGTATACCTTTCCTTGATTACTTTAGGTCATCCTGAAATCCTGTAAGAATCCCTAGGAATTTAGGAATAATCCATAAAAAACATAACAAGTTGAGTACTTGTTATAACCCACCTTAAACCCTTACTCTACCATAACCCTTAAAAACATTAGGACCCCGATGCCTTAGACATATAGACTCTTATCACTTTTAGCTCGGTTGGGTTTCGATTTCAAACCCAAGTCCTTGTTGAGAGCCGTCTCATAAGGATACTCGTTCATGAACTTTAGGATTGGGAAAAAGCCTAAAGGTTCATTCTATAGAGTCCGTCCTCTATCCTTTCTCTCCTATTGATTTTCTTTCCTTGGGCAATCTGCCTAAAAACCCTACCCTCTTAAATCCAACAACAAGACATTTGGCATAAATAACGACACTTGTTAGATACCTAAGTATAACAAGTCATTTATGACCTTATGCAGTTGTGACTTCCTCTTCCATTATTCCATGACATTCTATGTCATGTATAACAACTCCTTTCATACCTTCTCCTTTTCACCCAAAATCCCTTAAAAACACTTCCTCTATCATTTCAGATGATACTAATGATGAGAATTCTTATTCTACATCATAGAGATCTGAATTCTTTCTCTTGTCTCCGGTTTTCACTACTTCTTTAAGACTTCTTCTTATTTAGAAGATCTTTCCCTAACTATTCTTATATACAAGTATATAGTAATTATATACAAGTATATTCCCGTCCTTTCCTCCTTACTTCCTTAAGATTACTATGACTCCTAGAAGAAATTACTCATTCTTAGAAAACCCCTAGTTAATCTCCCTAGAGTACCCATACTTATAACCAATGTTGCAAAAATCGTGAATCGGTACTGAGGCGGTCCGAGGCCGATTAGCGATTTTTTACCGATTAATCGGCCGATTTTCTTGACTCGGCCGATTAATCGGCCGATTTCCGTGGAATTCTCTCCAAGGTCCTGGGCCGANCGCTATGTAAAATATGTATAATTCGAGCATCATCAGCAACCCTATACCATAGCACCTACTCCTTACTTAGTAGACCCACCCACTTCATCTTGGAAATTTGAAGTCGGAGAAAATTTCACTAAGACAACCTTAGAAAATCAGGTAGAAGAAATTTTAAATAATTTAGATGAAATTTTCCTTGACCTTATTGGGAAGATAGAAGAAGGTCATGATAATAACTTAGATACCCGACCCGACCATAGTAATTTAAGAAATACCCTAGCACAAGCCTGTTTTAGGATAGGTAAGTTACAAAAGGATCAAATGAGACACCACTATAAGATAGCCTTTGCCCGTTTTAGAATCCGTACCTTAGAAAAGATGATTGATGATGACGAGGAAAGTCATCAATCAAATTTAGGAAACACTATAAACCCTTAGATTTAGGAAAACCTTGGAAGAAAACCTCTAAGTGTTATGCTTTAAGAATCTTACTTTAGGATGGTTAGTATAGTAATACTTCTAGGATATGTAAGATAGGAAAGCAATAATGAGACTTAGGTACATCTTATCGATACTTCCTAGTGTCCCTCAAAATTAGGATAACCTAGTCAACCTAGAATTAGGTATACCTTTTCTTGATTACTTTAGGTCATCCTGAAATCCTGTAAGAATCCCTAGGAATTTAGGAATAATCCATAAAAACATAACAAGTTGAGTACTTGTTATAACCCACCTTAAACCCTTACTCTACCATAACCCTTAAAAACATTAGGACCCCGATGCCTTAGACATATAGATTCTTATCACTTTTAGCTCGGTTGGGTTGAGCCGTCTCATAAGGATACTCGTTCATGAACTTTAGGATTGGGAAAAAGCCTAAAGGTTCATTCTATAGAGTCCGTCCTCTATCCTTTCTCTCCTATTGATTTTCTTTCCTTGGGCAATCTGCCTAAAAACCCTACCTTCTTAAATCCAACAACAAGACATTTGGCATAAATAACGACACTTGTTAGATACCTAAGTATAACAAGTCATTTATGACCTTATGCAGTTGTGACTTCCTCTTCCGTTATTCCATGACATTCTATGTCATGTATAACAACTCCTTTCATACCTTCTCCTTTTCACCCAAAATCCCTTAAAAACACTTCCTCTATCATTTCAGATGATACTAATGACGAGAATTCTTATTCCACATCATAGAGATCTGAATTCTTTCTCTTGTCTCCGGTTTTCACTACTTCTTTAAGACTTCTTCTTATTTAGAAGATCTTTCCCTAACTATTCTTATATACAAGTATATAGTAATTATATACAAGTATATTCCCGTCCTTTCCTCCTTACTTCCTTAAGATTACTATGACTCCTAGAAGAAATTACTCATTCTTAGAAAACCCCTAGTTAATCTCCCTAGAGTACCCATACTTATAACCAATGTTGCAAAAATCGTGAATCGGTACTGAGGCGGTCCGGGGCCGATTAGCATTTTTTACCGATTAATCGGCCGATTTTCTTGACTCGGCCGATTAATCGGCCGATTTCCGTGGAATCCTCTCCAAGGTTCTGGGCTGATTACCGATTAATCGGCCGATTCGGCCGATTTTTGCAACACTTTATAAGTTTAGGATGCCTCTGGAAGATAGAAATAGAATACCTTAGATTATGAAGTTAGATTACCCTAAGACATCACCAAGAATAACTTCGAAGTCAGAAATTAAGATAGGAAAAATAGGATTTAATTTAAGAACTTTATCAAGGACATTGGAACTAGAACACATATTAAATATAAGGAATCTTAGGGAAAAACAAAGAATTGAATAGTAAGCCTCCACCTTAAGCTTTTAAATCCCTAGCTTAGGATAGGCACATTAGCAAACCTTCTACCATATAGGCACATTAGCAAACTTCTACCATATAGGAATAAGTCGTTTTAAGGACATGATTTGCCTCTACCTAGTCCTTTAGGATACCCACATAATATTTCGAGGATCTTAAAAAAATTGAATCCTTAGAAAACAACTAAGAAACGTTAATGGATCTGATTAGTGATTTATGAACTTAAGCCCCTTACTTATAGAAACTAGGAAAAGTATTTGAGGATATTAAAACTACCTAGATTTGACGTTTCATAGGTTACAAATTAGGAAATCTACTTAGAAGATACTATGGATACGACCCAAACTGGTTTCAAGTATCCTAGGAATAATTATAATTATAATCATAGTAGTACTAGTAGTAATAGACAGCTTAGGCCAAAAGATTAAGCCCAAAGACCCACCTAAGAATAGTAATACTCCTAATGAAACTATAGCTAAAAAAACTACCTATTCTACCTAGCCCTCCTCCATTTATAGGATCATCATCATGACTAAAACCGAAATATCACCCCGGCCTAAACTTTAAGTTTAGTACTAAGAAATTAGAAGAACCTTAGGAAGAAAACAAAACTTAAAGGAATCTAGTAAATCTTATCCTTACTTAGAATACCGTCCCTTCCGGTATCCTATTCCCCTGTTTTAAATCTTATCCAATCATTTTGACTCCCACTCCTCCGTTTTAAACTTTACTCTCCCGCCTTTCCTTATCCTCCTGTTTAAACTTCATCCTCCTGCCCTTTTTGTTTTACTCCCCTGTCATTTTTCCCCTATTCTTCTTACTCTAAACTCTCTCCCTACCTCCTCCTGCAATGTTCTAAAAGTTAGAACTTGTATTTCTCGTCACATCACAAGATTCTATTAGTTAGATCTTGTAAGAATATCTATGCTGAACTTTAATCCTCATTATGTTCAACTACGATATTATACTATCTCACTTTACAAGAATTGTAAAGGTGAGATTGACGATGCTCATCACTCGAGATGTAGCTAATTGGTAACAGAATAGCTATGGAACTAGCCACCATGGCTGGAACTTGTCTCTATCATGGTTAGAGCATGTCTCTATCATGAATAGAACTTGTTTTCACCATGGCTAGAACCCGTCTCCACCCTGGCTAGAACTCGTTTCTACCATGACTGGAACTTGTTTCATCTTTCTAACATTTCTGTACCACATTACCTTAAGGGCACGTTTGGTAGAGAGAATTTCAAATAAATGAAATGAAGTAGAGAATAGAAATTCAGAGAATAGAAATCAGTAGAGAATTTTGTTCATTTTTAATGTTTGGTAACAATAGAGACTTGACCTGAGAAATGAAAAGAAAAAAAAATAATTAAATAACATTTTATCATATGAGACTCACATTGTATTTGTTTATTGATTTTTTAAAAGAATTTATTTTTCCTAAATAACAATTCTAAAAAAAATATATATAAATTTTAATTTTTTTTAAAACTTATATATATATATATATATATATATATATATATATATATATATATAATATACATATATATATATATATACATATATATATATATACATATATATATATACATATATATATATATATAAATTTTTTTTTAATTTAATTTTATAAAATTAATTAACAAAATTATTTAAACAAAATTGTTTTTTCTAAATAACAATTCTATAGAAAATATATTTAAAAAAAATATTTTTTTAAAATTATTTTTAACAAAGTACACTCTTTAAAAAAATTATAGTTTGAAGCGATTAGAAGAAAAAAAAATATAAAACTCATTTCTCTAAATTCTCGACCAAAATGATGGAAATAGAGGTTAACCAAATTACACTACCATTTCTCTCCAACTCTCCATCAATTCCCCTTCAATTCTCCACTTTTTTATTTCTCTCTACCAAACAAGAGAATTCAATCCAATTTCAATTCTCCTCTTTCTTTCCTCTCTACCAAACACACCCTAAGTGTGGTAAACTCCTTTCCTCTTTCGCCGATACTACTTAAGGATGATTTATGATCATTTTTGTTAAAATGAATCAAGAAGCTCTTTCATTTTAATAAGAGAATTATATATCAATAGATCATGAATTTATAAACTCATGCTTATAAGAATTGGGACACCTTTACTTATAAGTGATGAGATATAAATAAGTGAGTCTAAGTATCTGGCATATGTACAAACATCTCTTAACTCCTTTGTACTATACCTCTTTTCCTCTTATACTTCCTCTCTTTATCAATTCTTTCACCCTCTATCTCTACGTTCATCTAAATCTCGGGGCGAGATTTCTTCTTGGGGGTAAGACTGTAACAAACCACAAAATCTCATCACTATCATTTCCAATACCTATAGTAGGTATCTCCACAGGTAAATTTTTTTGGCTTTTTGCATGCATATCATTACATAAGTGACTCTCTAGACCTGCTCACGTATCCATATAAGCTCAATGTCTCTACCCACACATTTTATAAACCCTTGGTATGTCAAGCATAGGATCAAAACAACACCATAATAAGTAATTCATCAATCTAAAACACTAAACTCATAACAAAACCCTAATCCAACTCTAATTAAGCCCTAATCAGGCCTATGTGTTTACAAAACCCTAATTGCTTATCTGAACTAGTTTGAAAGTGTTCAAGGCTTATGTATAAGTTACCTTAGTATCATTAGGATACCTTAGCATCATTAGACCCTAGTACAACCTCTTAGAGTCTAGGTACAAGTCTCTTAAGCACAAAACCATAACTAGGTTATAACTTCCCGGAAACTAGGCCAAACCTTCCCAAACCTTTCCTATAAGCTACCACCACTTAGTATAAGCTACTTAAGACTTAGGATTAGTCACTAAACACTCATAGGACCCTAATCTAGGCACTAAACCCTAATCTAGACCCTAATCTCTCATTAAGCAAAATTAGGTTATAACTAAACATAACTTAACCCTAATCCTAAAACTAAGTACCCTAAGCACCTCAAACACCTCAAGCACTTAGCCTAGCTGCTTGCACACCTCCTTGTCATCACCAAGCACCCTAGCACATACCTTACAAGTAGGTGATGCACCTACTTTTCACCACCTTCATAAGTCGGCCAAACCACCACCACATGAACCCTAGAACCGCCTATAGCCTTCCTTAGTCACCCTAGTAGCTTAGGTCAGTCACACATAGCTTCCATGAGTCACCTCCCCCCCCCTCTCACCACCTAGGGCTCGTATTCCTTGGTCCCCAAGGTTATCGAAGGGTATAAATACCCCATGACCCCCATCACTTCAAACCATCCCATTCTCTCTTCTTCACCACACACATTCTGGTCCTAGTAGATATATAAGAGTCCTTGCAGCCTTAGGAGATGAGTAGTACAAGCCTTGAGGCCTTGTCGAGTTATTTTCCCACCGAGAAAACCCTAACCCTAGTCGCGACCCATTTCCTAGTCACTTAAGCTTCTAATCTAGTTTCTTTTACTTTAGATCAGTCTTAGGATAGATATTAGATGCCTTAGATCCCCTAGAACCCCTTTCCTAAGCCTTGATCACTAGAACTAGCTCGTTTTCTTTTTAAAACCCTAATATGAGTCAAATTGCTATTTTTATGCTATAAGTCCTTTTCATAAGCTATAAGCTAGTTTAGGCAACTTAGTTAAGCTTATATTAGTTAACCATAAGCTAGGAAACCTTTTTGTTTCATAAAAATATAGTTTGCATGGAATTAGGACTAGTTTTGCAAAACTTTCCATGCATAGGGGTATATATGGTAATTTCCTGAAAATATTAAGTCTAGGGACTATTTTTGACATTTCTTAGAAGTTATAAGTATAAGGACCCTTTTTGCAAAGTTATATATGTAACACCCCCAACTCAAATACGGCAACTATCATGCTGGGGGTATTACGCAAATAGAAACCAAACACATTTATAGCTAACGACCACAACACGGGACGTTTATAAATGTTGCAAAACATATCATTCGAATTATAAACCATTTAGAGTACAAGGACTCTTAAGTCAAAGTAGCAGCGGAAAAAGTAAATAGAGTTTGCAGCGGAAAATAAACAAAGTTAAGCAGCGAAAGTAACAAAAGACACAAAAGGTTTTACGAATGACATGCAAATAAAGATAGAAAGATAGTAAAGCTGCCTTGACAGAAATGCCTCTTCAGCCTTAGCCACTCCACCATGCCCCAAGTATCAAGCTTCAAAGCTAATTATTATTATCATTAGTACCTGAAACACATGCTTAAAAAGTCAACACAAAGGTTGAGTGTAATCCATATGTTTAAATAATAATGTTGAGCACAAGGTTTTAATCATAAGATATGAGCAACATATGCAAATATCGGGTAATCAAGGTAACAACCAATGTATAGAGGCATCCCTGTGCATATAACATTGTTGATGATGCTAAGCTCATGACACGCAAAACGTTAACCAACAATCATAGTATCAATATAACCGCGGAATTTCATAATATAATAGTGCCCCCAAGGCCGAGTACTTGCCAATTACCCGGCAAAATCGAATATAGTACACCACAATTTGCCTATCCAGCAAAAGGAGTGGGAGGGTCAATTCCTATAGGCCTATATCCCTATATTCGCGCTCACTCGCAAGTGATTAATGGTTCATGATCTGAGGGTCTTGCAATGGCAAGGTAAAGCTACTTAGCACATCGTCAGGAAAGCATACCAATCAGGAAAAGCATACCAAAAATACTTGTGCTCAGAAAACATTTAAAGCATGTATCTCACCCCATGGGTTTATAAACATTTAAAAGATAAAAAGCGGGGCTATGAATCACACCTTAACAATAGCAGGAAACGAGATATATCAACCAATCAAATAATGCGTCACAGCAAATAATCCTCAGCACAACCTAAGCAATATCAATATCATAACTCAGCAATGGTACTCGAATATTTCAATAAACAATGCTTGAATAAAGTTTTATAAAATACAATGGCATTTGAAAGAAAATAGTTTTCAAAGAAAAGTCTCGTGTGGAAGAAAGATAGAAAAAGAATAAGTCGGCGAAAAGACAAAATACGCAAGGAAGACGAATGAACACTCGAAGAAAGTCGTCGAAAAGAAATGGAAAGAAGAAGAAATGAGAATAAAGACACACTCAAATAATAACAAATCGCTAATAACAAGTCTCGGTTTTACCCGTTTTCCCAAAATAACGTTGAAATAAAAAGGGTTTTGAAATAAATATTAGTTAGTAAAATAGTTTGAAGATTATAAAGAATTTTACAAAATTTCGGCATGACCTGCCCGTTTATAGAACATTTCCCGAGTCAACGACTCTTTATATTTAAACAACGTTTAACATTTTATAAATAATAATATGATTGGATATATCATTCACGTAGTCCATTAGTTGTTTAGGTTTATCGACCATTTGGTATTGTTCGGGTTCCAGGTACGTTAAGATCTTTAAGGGCCTAACGTACCCTACCGTCTCGTGTACTAAAGGGTCCATAAGTCCAAATAACCATAGCCGCAAATCCAATACGTCCAATTCAAGCTCACAATATAACATCACAATAATAATAATACGGATCCAAGTCCGATGTCCAAATCCTCTTAACTATGTCAAATGTATTTTAGGTTTCATAGTTTTATTAACCGTTTTATTTATTTACCGTTTCTAACTAAACAATAATAATAATAATAATAATAATAATAATAATAATAATAATAACGAGACTAGTAAACAAATCCCGAATATAATCCCGACAAACAACAATAACAACTCTAAAAATCAACCCAAGTCAAATAAAATAAACCCGAAACTAAACCAAATCCCAAACCGAGCCTCAATACCATTCGGCTCAACCAAACAACCAAATCCGAATTCCTAACCTATTCGGCCATAACCAAACGCAACCAATTCAATCCAAATCCATCCAAACACTACCTAATCTAATCCAAACAAATAACAACAACAATATACATCACCACCCACCACCACCCGAGCCTCGGTGGTGGTGGTGGTCGGCTGTCGAGCACCCAACAAACCAAACGGACCCTCAAAATTCAATCCAAACCCAAAAATATATACTCCTTCGTCACCAACATCAAACAACAACAAGAAAAATCAAAACCCTCACCGAGTCAACCGAGTTGACTCGGTGAGTCAAACTGAGTCGCGGCCAAACGGGGTCAAGAAAAAGATCCACACAAGTTTTTATCATTAAACATTTAATAAAAACATTTTTATAAAAGATTTAATAAATAAATTTCGGATTTATTAAAAATAAAAATTAGGGTTTGTAAAATAAAAGAAAATAAAAGAAAAGGGGGCGAGTGGGGTGGCTATACCGTCGGTAAAAAGGTGGTGGAGGGGTGTGGTGGTCGCGGTGGTGATTTGTGACGGCGGGGGTGGCGCGTGGAGGTGATTCGAGGGGGTTACGAGGGGTGTGGGTGGTACGGGTGTGACGGGGATGTCCCGATCTACAATTTGGTGTAAGGGGTGTAATTGGTGGTGGTCGGAAAATATTCCGGTGGCCGGATTTTGGATTCCGGTGGGGGGTGTGGGTCGCCGGCGAAAAGAGAGAAGAGGGAGAAGAGAGAGAGAATTGTGAGGTGTGTGTGTGTTTATTATGAGTGAAAATGAAATAATAAATAATAAATAGGTATTTATATATAAATAAGTATAGGGTAGGTTAGTTATTAATAGAAGTGTAGGGTAAATTTTGTAAAATAATTCAAGGGACTAACTATGCCAACGGGCTAAACTTCTCACGAAAACGCTTCGGGGTCCAAACGACATAGCAAACGGACTCGAAAAATTACGAAACTTGCGCCATTGTTCACGAAATAATTTTTCCAATAAAATCAAGCATAAACTTCAGAGTTTTTCTCAAACTCAAAATAAATCAAATAATTTGGCAAATGCAATACAATTCGAGTTTTCTAGGTTGTGCTGAGTCAATCAAGGAATAAATTCTCGTTTCCAATATATCTCACGCTTCTCAAGCCCAATCTAACATGCATTAAAAATTTTAAAAGTATCTCAGGTACGAAAATAGAAGTTTGGCTAGAAATAGGTTTTAGGAAAAGTACCAGGTGTTACAATATAACCTTAGGATAAAAAGTTAAAAAGTTATAAACTTATAAGGACTAGTTTTGCAAAACTTATAAAGTTAAGGGTATAAATAGTAAATTCAGAAAACTTATAAGTCCAAGGGTTATTTTTGTCATTTCCTTAAAATGTAGAAGTATAGGGACTAAATAAGTGAAGTTTAGATAGTTATAAACCTAGGTAATATAAGTATTAAGTATAGGGTAGATTTTGTAATTATAGAAACTTAAAAATTATAAAATAAACTATTTTCATATATATAGCAAACCTATTTTTAGGTTAAAAGCATAACACAATACTAGGGAGCTTCATGTGAGGGGTATCATGTGGATATTTCGTTTTGACGAGTTTGCTGGGTTTACGATTTAAAGTGCCCTGGCTCCTCAAACGATTATATGCATGACCTCTGAATTATGATGGCCCAAACGGTGTTATGTCATAACCAAACTCTAATAACAGTATAACTCAATATTAAGGAACTTCGTGTGAGGAGTTATATACTTCTGAATTATGATGGCCCGAACAGTATTATGTTGGCAGCATAATACAATAGTAGGGAGCTTCATGTGAGGAGTTATACTTCTGAATTACGATGGCCCGAACGGTGTTATGTTATATCTAATAATCCTAAGATAAATCACTTAATAAACCTAAAACAAAACAACTAGAGCTTGGCATGCCTTCACAACAATAATAGACTTCAAGATATGTGAGTAAGCAGTCTAGACCTCTAGTCACTTTGACATCAATCAAATAGCCTTAAGCCCAGGTGAGTTTTCATAGCCTCACACCTTTTAAACGCTTTCTAAATGTTTTACAAACCCTGTGAGGAGGATACATGCTACTTGCTTTAAAATCCGAATACAAGTCTTTTTCTTTGGTTGTTGCACAAGTGATACTATCTGCCACCATTACATAACTAAAATGCATGAGCCATAATCACTTGTGGGTTTTACGCAAGTGAACACGAGTATAGTTGATAGATCTATTCGATTTTGACACCTCCCGTTGGTTTCAGCCAGGTAACCAATAAGTACTATACTTGAAACCTCTAAGGATTAACTTTGGCAAGTTATCCTTCTTGTCCCCTCATGGTTGGGTCTGGAGCCCCCATGACCCGGACTGTTAATGTGCGGTTTCATGAGCTTAGTGCAACATACCCCACTCTTGATAATTGTGCATGCATCACAATTATCACACACACACACAACATTTTCCTTATGGGTGTAACAACTGAACCAGGGAACTTGTATTCACCCACACCCTAAACCTATGAATCTCACTCAACCTTAGTGTTGAGCCTTTTAAGCATGTATTCTAGTAGCGAAGCTCTGCGGAAATTATGGCATGGAGTGGCACAAAGCTTGCAGGACTTTTCACTTAGTTATCATTCAAATTTCATAACAAACTTAGATTTTGGGGACCTCCTCTTATAAAACTCTGATGATTTTATTGAATGGTAACTCATTTTATAAAAACGTCTCTTTTCGAGTCATTTTCTATTACTGTATATGTGATTCCATGAAGTAATACCCTAGATCCAAATTCCGCTTCGATCTGTGAAAATGGGGGTGTTACATCACGTGTAGAACATCAGTGCTTAGTGGGAAAGAATATATTTGAGAAGTAGCATACGGGAATCCTATCTAGTTTTACGAGTTCTTTAGAATGCCTCATGTATTTTTGAACTTATGTAATAAAATGAAGCAATTAGGTTTATTGAAAGATTCTTAGATTGTTAGTGTAGAGGAAGGTTTGGCAATGAGTTTGCGTAGTTTATGTCATGAGACAAGATGGTAGTCGATGTAAATAGATTATTTACATATGTAAAATAAGCTTTTCAAATATATAGTGTTACAATTCATTTAAATTCTGCAAATGGCTTCTATCATTTTAGTAAGGTATATGCAGTCAAGAGTATGTTCCCGTCGTAATGTGCGGACTTCTATAACTCGGTTACTATGCATTTGATCAAAGTGTGAGTGCCTTGCAGTGCAATGGGGCCAACATACTCTAGGAATTTAATGCTAAAATAGCAGCATAGGGATAAGTAACCTGATAAAGAAATTCAAAATAGGATTGCGTTGAGCGTCCGAGAGAAGCTGTTGTCGTAAAAGATGAAGACTTGACATGAAAGTTTGAGGGTTTTGAATTTATTAAATATATAACAAGAAGAACTTTTAGGGTTTATGACTTGAGAAATCTTCATAGCCATGCTGGTGGTCGCCATCATCCTCAACTTTTTTAGCATCTTGTTAGTAGACCAAGTTCGGGCTCGGAGACCGGACAGATGTAATCAGGTTTTTGCTTATTTGAGAACCGGATTCAACCGTTAGTTTTTCGTTGACCCTGTTTAATAAACCCGCTCTGGTCATGAATTTTTGTCAAAAAATCTAACGAAACTCTTTTTTTAATCTAATTTTTTAGTTAAAAAATTCATAAAAGAGTAAATTAAAATTATAAACTATATTAAAAACATTAACTAATATAGTTTAATATAGAGTGTAGTTTATAATCATAAGTTGATTGTTTTTGCAATTATATTTTAGTTTCGTCGCGTGAAAAGCTTATAGATGAAGAGAGGAAAATCGAGTTTAAGCTTTACTCATCATAATATAGTCCGGTATAATTGTTGAGGCTCACCTCATTTATTTCAATATTTGCGGAACGTTAACTTGTTTCACACACAATTTTAAACATATGGATAAACAAGTACATTATTATTTCACAAAATCAAAGAGATTCATTGTAGAGAAAATAACATCTCTTTGAAACCTAATACATACATTGGCAGAAGACCATTTAGAGAAAAGGAATAATTGTACGATATTGACATGATAGTTATTATTTCACAACCATTGTTTCTTGTTGTTTTGCAATTCTTGTACAATACATGATAATCTTTATCTATGGTAAAAGTATTTATTTGAAATGTTAAAAATAATACGTCTCTTACCATCAGGGGCGGACCCAGAATCACAAAGTCATCCGGTGCACAAAAAATTTCTTTTACCAGTATAAAAGAAATAATAATTAACTGAAATATACTATTTCATTAAAACTTGTAAAAAAAATTAAAAGTAGTGGTTTAATTAATACTTATGTGATACAAAGTTTTAGGAACAGGTTCATTTTGGAAAAATCAAAAAAATTTAAGAAAATTTGCACTACGCGATAAACATCCATTGGATTCTTGTGAACCCCCGAGAACCCCCTAAGTACGCCTCTGGTTACCATATTAACTTATAAGCGGCCTAAAACACATTTAGAATACCTCGTAATTTTATTAATATTGAGAGGAAGATACGGTTACGCCTAACTTTCACATTTTATTTTTGAAGGATGCATTTGTGACTAAGTAAACATGTGAATGAATATATTGATCAATTCTTGTATGCTGATTTATGTATGTTACATTTTGTAACCTTTTGGTTACCATCTTCTTTTGGATATTACAAAATATCTTGTACACGTTTATTTATTTATACACGGTTTCAAAACTTAAAACCAAAGCTATAAAATGATCTCATAAATCCACAAAAGTTATTCATTTAGAATGAAAAGAAAAACATTTGTTTTTAACCTTTTTACGAGATAGGGTAGATCTAATTTTACAGAATTCGTATTTTTATTTAATTACGTAAAATATATCAATTTTCGTAAATTTAAAACAATATACTCTACTACATCACAAACTAACCACATACATCGAATTTGGTCAACAAGTAAATATTTGTGAAATAGTTGTACTTTTTGAAATTCAATGGTAAACTAATGGCATTGTCTATGTTAAAATTGGATATTATCATAGATAAAATTTGAAGTACCTTTAATCCTTAATCTTCAATGCAGAAAGGGACCATTTTGTTGCAATGTAATGACTACATAGTTATTGGTATGAGACTTTGTTGGATCGATATACTTTGACCAAACTAACTATGTAGCTTGTAAAGGTTTAGTAATCTTGGATAAATCCTAAACTACTAACAATGAAACACTGATATAACTCTGTTAAGTATGCGAAATCTCTTTTAACAAAGCTAAGAAGAATAACTTTGAACTTCAACGATTATATTAAAACCAAACCTTGAACCTGCTTATATTACAGATTCACTAACAATCCCTAATCGCTAAATATCTCTAAGATCGAACTTGCATGTATTCGTATATCTCTAATGCCAACCTAGGGATCCTTTTATAGGCATAAGGAAAACCCTAGTTGGTTTACAATACTTGAACGACAAGTAAACTAATTCTAATCTAAAGAATATTCTAGAATTACATAATAATCCTTAAACATTTTGCATGTTAGTCCTTTATCATAGCAGTCCTTTGATGAGCAGTACTTTGACTTTCTTCAATAAGCAGCACTTTGACTTTCTTCATAAGAGCAGTACTTTGATCTTCAACAGCACTTTGACTTTATAACCCAACAATCCTCCCCTAACTTGAATTCTACTTGCTTGATTTCAAGTTCCTTTGTATTCTCCATAAGTCATGCCAAATTACTCTAGCATTTAACATCTTTATATTCAAGGAATGATTGTATCTTTATCTTCTGTCTTGTACTCACTGTGGTTGTATTGTCATCATCAAAGTAATCTTTATCAGCAATCCTTATCAGCAACTATCAGCAACAATCTTTACATCAACTTAATCTTTTTCAGCTACTCAGCAACATATGGCAAAATGTACATCAGATCACAAAGTTTCATACTATTCTCATCACATCCAGGTGTGTAAACTCCTGTGAGAGGTGAATCATTGAAAAATAATGGATTTTTATGTCTCTTTACCAAAGCCATTAACTCTGGAGTAGCCAATGTTTAGGTTTAAGAACCATGGTAAATTGATAACCATATGATTTTTAGCAAATCATCAGCTATCAACGGATTTGTTTAGTCTTTACCAAGAGCCGTTTGCTTTTGGACTAGCTAGTTCTTTTAGTACAATCACTACCATGGTGAACTAATTACCATACAAATGGATTTTCCACAGCCTTTACCACAAGCCGTTATCTTGTGGGCTAGCCAACTCTTCACTTTCACAGATATGGTGAATTGAGAACCATACAATTTTTAGTAAATTGTCAACTAAAAATGGATTTGATAATCACATCAGACTCGTACCCTCATGATGAGTCAAACTCTTTCTTGTTTATTAAACATGGTGAGTTGAATACCATTTGTTGTGTAGTACAAGTACTAACACCATGTGTTACTCAAAACAATTTGTTGCTGTTATCTTGTGCTTCAAAAGTATTTTGCACATTTCAAAAATTGCTGTTTTTATTTAAAGAACTTTACTGGTTTTTATGCTACAAGCAATACTTTGATAAAGTACTTTTTGTTTAGCAGTACTTTGAATAAAGTACTTATTATTCAAAAGATATTCTATAATAAAAACCATACCAGTAATCATGCATCATCATCTGCCAAAGTTGTCCATTTGATGAACAACTCAATAACCATGAGAGCTGTTTCATTCTCTTGTTCAACTTCTATACCATGATCTAGCATCCTGATCATAAGATCTCTTGTAAGAGGATATCTTCTCTCTGCTAGCATATGATACATGGTGCCATCTTCTAACACCAATACATGCACTCCAGCTGATTCAAAGAATCTCCAGCTTGTAATCTCCCAATCTTCTTGATTATTCCAGAGATCATCCTTGCTTGTTTCTTCAGTCTCCCAAAGAGTTGTAAGATCACCCAGCAAAATTAAACCCACTCCTTTTGGTGGAATGTGTTCAAAATAAGCTTGTACTTGTTGATGCAGATGAAGTAAATCTTCTCTATCTATCAAATGCAGTATATCCCACAATAAGTTGAATGCTCTAAAACTTTCATCTTCTCTATGAAAGACAAGATAATCTCCATCTTCTTTTGATTCTACAACCTCCAATGTAGAAATATTAGACTTTGCCTGAGAAACTTCTTTTGATTTTGGATGCTCAAAATCAACAACTCTCAAATAATTCCTAAGCTCATCAACTGTATCTGTTCTCAATTCAACTGTATCTTTGAATTTCTTTGATGGTTGTTCTTTAGTTGTTGTCCTTTTTCTTTTTGCATCCTTGATCTGATTATTCTTTTCTGAGTCAAATGGAATAATACTATCAAGCTCCTTTTGATAAGATTCTCTAACAGCTTCATACAAATCTTTCATCTCTTGATACTTTAACCTCTGTAAGCCTTTATATCCATGACCCTTTAGATAACTCATCATTGCATTTCTTTGTTTAGCAATGTCTTGTGATCTTCTTGGTCCAATGATTCTTTCTTTAACAACAGGCTTCTCTGACCTCTCCATTTCAGCATTTAATTCAGCTTGAAACTTTCTAGCAGCTTCTTCATTTTTGGCTTCCTCAAAAGCTCTTATATCTGCTAGAGTGAACTCCTTCTTCTTCTTTTTCTTTTCAATTAACAGTCCTTTACCTTTATCTTTTGGATCTACCTCTTGAGTAGGCTGAGAAGAAGGTTGTGAATGTTCAACTCCAGGTATAGTAATACCTTTAGATCTTGACATGTTGAGCAACATATTAGCAATGGTCTCATCATCACTATGACTGTGTTCCTCTTGCTGAATTGGATTTGAAGTCCCAACTTGTTCATGTATAACTTTTGAAGGACCAGCTTCTTCATCAAAATCTAAGGTTCTTGGTGTAATAAGATTATGTCTAACAGTACCTTGTGGAGCAGTACCTTGAACACCAGTATCTTAAGCATCAGCAGTATCTTGAACATCAACTTGCTCAACTTGGTCAGCTTTTTTCTTTGAATCTTCATAAATTTCAGCATTAGGATCTTCATTCAAATTCTCATAAGGTTCAGCATCTAAATCCTAATGAATTTCAGCATCTGAATCTTTATTAAGCTCAGCATCTTCATTCAGATTTTCATCTTCCAAATTCCTCCCCAATGTGAATGAAGAATGCTCCTTGAGCTTCCTTTGCTTAGGTTTAGAAACCTTCTTAGGTTGCTTACCACGTTTTGCATGATGTTGA
Organism: Artemisia annua; assembly: GCA_014162995.1. Lineage (NCBI taxonomy): Eukaryota > Viridiplantae > Streptophyta > Magnoliopsida > Asterales > Asteraceae > Artemisia > Artemisia annua. Next base: position 41,232 of record LBNU01035206.1, read on the forward strand.
ACTAGTGGCCATACTAAGCTCTTCAATCTCTTATACTTATCTTTCAACTTCAACATTGTTGCAGCTTGATCATCATAAGCTTTCTTCAACCTCCTCAACTCCCTGGTTAAAGCATAGTTGTCCAACACTCCCTCATTAGCAATTGATTCCTCATCAGCCATTACTCCCTCATCAGCCATTACTCCCTCATCTCCTCTAGATGTTTGAGACCCATCTGTGGAAGTATAATCATTGGTAGATGGTGGTTGATTCTCACCCTGGTCTGAATCATCATGGGCAGTACCTTGCAGAGAAGCAGTACTTTCCCTTGAAGCAGTATGTTGAGCAGGTTCTTGATCCAAGGATGGAGTAGTATGTTGAGACACAGTTCCCTCCCTTGAATGTGAATGCTCAACATGTTGAGAAGAGTCTGGAGCTTGGGATGGAGTAGGAGCAGAGTCTGAATGCTCAAGATCAGGATCTGAATCATCTTGTGCAGCATCTCTAACAGCCTGAGCTACTTCCAAAATATGAGGAGTTAAAGGTGTATTTCTCCCAGAGAACTTGGCACTCTTTGTAGCCATGAATGTGAACACCTTGTCAGGAAGTACTATAGCAGGAAAAATGTTTGGGGGTTTTGGAACACCCTCAAGCTGTTTGTTCAAAAACAATTGAACAAATCTGTGATACATCAAAAATGGTGAACCATTCTTGATATTGTTGTGCATACCATCAAGAATCATAAATGAGAAATTGAAAGGTTGATTGGTAGCTAATCCCACTAAGGCAGAGGCTATGGTTTGACTAAACTTATTCCAAGAAGTACTTTTGGAACTTAAGCAATGGAGTAAAACATGAATGAGAAACTTCCAATGTGGACTGAATAAGGGTTTCTGAAAAGTAAGTTTTGTGAGAGAACCTTCGTACCCTATATCTCTGACTGTATCCCACAATACTTGTTTAGCAAACCTAACAATACCTTCTTCATCATGGAACAAAAGATCTTCTCTTATGGTAGCCTCAGTAATCCTAATATTCTTCCCAGCAACTTTAGCCTTAATGAAAGATACATCAGGTTCTTCCCAACCAGATTTAGCAGTAGCCCAAAATTCTTGAATCCATGGTCCAATAATGTCAGGATTGACCAATAAAGCATAATTGATGGAAGACCCAGTTAGGAAATCAATGACCGCATGAAAATCAACATTCAATTCCGTCTTGTCCAGATTAGCAATCATGTTGTGCTTACTACAAGTTTGACGGTCAGCCAATGGTTTGTTTGTAGAAGAATGAATAGAATGGCGATGGTGGATTTGATGAGAAAAGTGGATATTGAAGAATGAATGGATGGATAAGTAGAAAAGTGAGAGTAAAATTCGGTAGGGTTAGTTATGTATGGATAAGATTTAAAAAATCAAATCCCATTAAATGCGTATACCGTTATTTTGGCATGTATCCCTCCCATATCAAAGTAATTGACTTTTACCCCGTATTTTTGACCGTTGGAACAGTACTTTCCACGTAACAGTACTTTTCCACGTCAGCAGTACTCTTCAAAGCAGTACTTTCTCAAAGCGGTACTTTCAATTAAAATTGCAAGCAGTACTTTCCCATTCTCTTTACCACAAATAAATACACAAGAGAAAAATCATTAAATAGCGTTGTATTGCCTCCCCTCAAACAATGCATAGGACTAAACTAAACTAAATTAAATCCTCCCCTCAAATGTTGCTTAATAATTAATGATACCAATACTCACCACTAAATGTTTGAATCTTGAAACATCAAATCCCTTTGTGAGTAGATCAGCTACATTGTCATTTGTGTGGACCTTGACAACATTAATGAGCCTATGCTCATATGAATCACGAATAAAGATGCCTAATCTGAATATGCTTGGTCTTGGAATGATAAACAAGATTCTTCACAATGCAAATTGTACTCTCATTATCACTGTTGATAGGAGTATTCTTGAAATTGAACCCATAATCCAAGAGTTGATTTTGCATCCAAAGAACTTGTCCACAACAACTTGCAGCAGCAACATATTCTGCTTCAGTGGATGAGGTTGCTGCAATTGTTTGTTTCTTACATTGCTAAGAGACTAATCTTCTTCCAAGATATTGGCATCCTCTTGTAGTTAATCTTCTATCATAATTATCACCTGCATAGTCATTGTCTGAAAAAGCCTCCAAGTGAAAAGGTGAATCCTTAGGATACCACAACCCTAACTTAGGTTGGTGCTTGAGATAACTAAAAATCCTCCTGACTGCATTCATATGAGAGACCTTGGGTGTGACCTTATATCTTGCACATAAGCATACATCAAACATGATGTCAGGTCTAGATGCAGTTAAGTACATAAGAAAACCAATCATTGATCTATAAAGCTTGACATCCACAGGTGCTCCATCTTCATCTTTTCCTAATGAGTTTGAGGCTTTAATGGGTGTAGTAACTGGCTTCATAGCACTTAAGTTGAACTTTTTAAGAATGTCAGTGACATACTTATCTTGACTAATGAAAATACCAGTACTTGATTGTTTAACTTGAAGCCCCCAAAAGAAGGTTAGTTCACCCATGGAACTCATTTGAAACTCATGTTGCATAAGCTGCTCAAATTCTTTCACCATTGACTGTTTTGTAGCTCCAAAAATAATATCATCCACATACACTTGAACAAGCATAATATCCTTTTTGTCTCTTTTGATAAACAAAGTCTTGTCAATTGCACCTCTCCTGTAACAATGTCGCAGTAGAAAAGTGGAGAGTCTTTCATACCAAGCTCTTGGAGCTTGATGAAGGCCATACAGTGCCTTGATAACTTTGTAGACTTTGTTTGGATGTTCAGGATCCTCAAAACTAGGAGGTTGTTTAACATAAACTTCCTCTGTAATTTTGCCATAAAGAAAGGCAATTTTGACATCCATTTGATAAACAGGAAATCCCATATAAGAAGCAAAAGCAAGAAATAGTCTTATTGCTTCAATCCTTGATACAGGAGCAAATACTTCATCATAATCCACTCCTTCTTCCTGTCTATAGCCTTGTGCAACCAATCTTGCTTTGTTCTTGATGACATTACTCCTTTCATCTCTTTTAACTCTGAAAACCCATCTTGTACCAATTACTTTCTGACCATCTGGTAAATCACATAATACCCAANGAAAATACCAGTACTTGATTGTTTAACTTGAAGCCCCCAAAAGAAGGTTAGTTCACCCATGGAACTCATTTGAAACTCATGTTGCATAAGCTGCTCAAATTCTTTCACCATTGACTATTTTGTAGCTCCAAAAATAATATCATCCACATACACTTGAACAAGCATAATATCCTTTTTGTCTCTTTTGATAAACAAAGTCTTGTCAATTGCACCTCTCCTGTAACAATGTTGCAGTAGAAAAGTGGAGAGTCTTTCATACCAAGCTCTTGGAGCTTGATGAAGGCCATACAGTGCCTTGATAACTTTGTAGACTTTGTTTGGATGTTCAGGATCCTCAAAACCAGGAGGTTGTTTAACATAAACTTCCTCTGTAATTTTGCCATAAAGAAAGGCAATTTTGACATCCATTTGATAAACAGGAAATCCCATATAAGAAGCAAAAGCAAGAAATAGTCTTATTGCTTCAATCCTTGATACAAGAGCAAATACTTCATCATAATCCACTCCTTCTTCCTGTCTATAGCCTTGTGCAACCAATCTTGCTTTGTTCTTGATGACATTACTCCTTTCATCTCTTTTAACTCTGAAAACCCATCTTGTACCAATTACTTTCTGACCATCTGGTAAATCACATAATACCTAAACATCTTGAAGTTTGAATTGAAGAAGTTCTTCTTGCATGGCTTCAACCCAACTTTCTTTTGCTAATGCTTGTGATATGGTCTTGGGTTCTTCTTGAGAGATAAAGCAAGCAAACAGGCATGTTTGTTGATCCTTATGAATCATCCTGTTTTGTTTATAAACAAAGCTAAGTAAAGCGTTATCTGGCTTAGTGATACTCTTAGCTTTGGATCTTGTGATGACTCCTGAATTGGGAGATCCAATGATTTTACTAGCAGGATGATTCTTATGAACTTTTGAAGAATGAGTTGTTGGAACCTCAAGATCAGCTTCTAAATTTGTGTAATCAGGACCTTGTTGTGAGAAGATGCCTTCATCTTGCAACTCATCATCTGATTCTTCAAAAGCAGGCATGGATGGACCATTAAAATCATTAGTGTTGGTCCAATTGGTTGAACTTACTCCACCAGAAGTACTTTCAAATTGAGCAGCAGTACTTTGATCCAAAGTACTGTGAGAGTGATTTGTAGACTTTCCCTTTTTCTTCGCTGCTTCATAGGCTCTTCTTTGATCATCTTCATAGGATTTTGCTAATGTTTCTTGAAAGAGCATCCTATTAAGTTCATCTTGAATAGCTTGATCTTCATCTGAGACTATGGGAGTTGGTTCAACAGTACTTTTCTCCTTTTCAATGGGAATTGTTTCTACATCAGGAACATCTTTAGGGCTAACATTGACTCCATGAACAATGTACTGGGAATCTTCTTCCTCTGAATGAACAACTTGATTCTCCTCCCTAACAGGTACATAGTTCATAGAAGGAGTCAAAACATCAAGGTCAAACATCCAATCAGGACCTTTACCTTTTTGATTTGTTTGATCTTCAAGGAACTCAACATGAAGACAGTCTTGAACCTTCCTTGTAGCCTTGTTATACACTCTAAATCCTTTACTATTGGTACAGTAACCCAATAGGTAGCCTTCATCTGACTTGCCATCAAATTTTCCCAGATTATCAATGGTATTTAGAATAGTGAGAGGACATCCAAAAGGTTTCATAAANATAGGCTCTTCTTTGATCATCTTCATAGGATTTTGCTAATGTTTCTTGAAAGAGCATCCTATTAAGTTCATCTTGAATAGCTTGATCTTCATCTGAGACTATGGGAGTTGGTTCAACAGTACTTTTCTCCTTTTCAATGGGAATGGGTTCTACATCAGGAACATCTTTAGGGCTAACATTGACTCCATGAACAATGTACTGGGAATCTTCTTCCTCTGAATGAACAACTTGATTCTCCTTCCTAACAGGTACATAGTTCATAGAAGGAGTCAAAACATCAAGGTCAAACATCCAATCAGGACCTTTACCTTTTTGATTTGTTTGATCTTCAAGGAACTCAACATGAAGACAGTCATGAACCTTCCTTGTAGCCCTGTTATACACTCTAAATCCTTTACTATTGGTACAGTAACCCAATAGGTAGCCTTCATCTGACTTGCCATCAAATTTTCCCAGATTATCAATGGTATTTAGAATAGTGAGAGGACATCCAAAAGGTTTCATAAAACTAATACTTGGTTTCCTTCCCATAAGCAACTCATAGGGTGTCTTCATCTGTGGTTTGGAGATAGACACTCTATTCAACACATAACAAGCAGCACTTACAGCTTCAGCCCAAAATTGAATAGGTAGTATAGAATCTGCAAGCATTGTCCTTGCTGCTTCTATCAAGGTTCTGTTCTTCCTTTCTGCAACACCATTCTGCTGAGGAGTTCTAGCAATGCTAAATTCCCTCTTGATTCCTTTCTTGGCACAAAATTCATCCATGAGCTTGTTTTTGAATTCAGTCCCATTATCACATCTAATGGATCTGACTTTGAGTCTTAACTGATTTTCAAGGGCTATTATAAGGTCATGAATAGCATCAAAGGTTTCATATTTAAATCCCAAGAAAAAGACCCAACTAAATCTGCTGCAATCATCTGTGATGACTAAACAATACTTCTTCTTATTCAAGCTTTCAACAGAAACAGGTCCAAACAGATCCATGTGCAACAACTCTAAAGTTTGTCTAACAGTTCTCTCCTCAAGCTTCTTGCATGAAGCTTTATGTTGTTTACCCTTCTTGCAAGCCAAACATGAGTGATCTGACTTGAATGTTTTAGAAGGTAATCCTCTAACTAAACTTGTTGATATTCTTGAAGTTCACATGTCCTAATCTTCTATGCCATAGATGTGCCTCTTTAAGTGTTGCCTTTGCTACTAAACAAGTTGCCCTTCCAGAAGAATTGATATTCTTCAAATCTAAACTGTATACATATTTGGTTCTTGGTATTCTCAGTGTTACCAAGTGATCATCAACAAACTTGAACTCAGGAGAGAGAATTAAACATTCTGTGTCAGTGAATAACACAGGATACTTCTTGTCACAAATCTGAGAGACGGACAAAAGGTTGAACTTGAGCTCCTTCACATATCTAACATTCTGAAAATCAATGCATCCTGTCTTGATGGTTCCTTTACCAGTAATTCTTCCCCCATCTGGATCATTCCCAAAAGCAACTTTCCCTCCAAAATAAGCCTTAAAATCTGACAGAATCTCCTTGTCTCCTGTCATGCTTCCAGAGCAACCACTATCAATAATAAGATGATCTTGAAGCTCCTCCTCTGGGTTGCCCTGCATAAAAGATGAAAAAGATTAGTTTCTTTTAGGAACCCAAGCCATTACTGACTTGTGTTCCCCTTGTGGAGTTACATACTAAAATTCTTTGAGTATGTAATTTCCATTGTTTTTGAAAACATGGTCAAGAATTATTCATTGTGGTCCCAAAATCTGTGTTGGTGTTTCAACAACACTCTCTTTTTCATCAAAATTCTCTTTTGCAACAAAACTCTCTTTTTCAACCTTACTTGGTGAAAGTACTGTTTGTCCCCCATCAGTACTTTCTTTCTTAACCCAGTTGGTTTTAACACTTTGTTTAGATTTCTTTGATCTAGGTACTCTATTTGAGGTGTAAGGCCTTCTAGATTGATAATAATTGGATCTCCTTGGTCTTACATTGGAATTACCTAGATTGGGTGAAAACCTAGCAGTACTTTGAGAAGGTACTACTTTTGACTTACCAGTACCTTGAAAAGTTTTGCCTGAGGGTACTGGTGGTTTTGAAAAAGGTCTTTTCTGGTGAGGGTACCTATAGGCTTTGGAGAAATTACTATGGTTAACCCTATTGGAGTAATTCCAAGCTGGTTTGTTCTCCTTTGGCTTATGGTTGACAGATTTTGTCTTAGGGAATTTACTTAAGTATTCTGAGTGATAGTCACAGTCCTTAATCAAATGATGAGGACTCTGGCATACATAACATAACATTCTGTTAGGAATACGACTTTTGTATAAGAAAGATTCAGTCACCCCAGATATGATTAAGCATTGTTTAGCTCGTAGTAGTTAGATTAGTTAGTAATACGTAGTTTAGAATTAGATTAGTTCGCGGAAGAAGGACGGGTCTTTACCCACTGTATACCTGATCCGAAGCCCAAGTGGCACGCCCAAGTGGCAAAACCCATGTATATAAACCCCTCTCCATCCTTGGAGAGGGTAAGCCTTCTCTCATAATTCTATTTTCTTTTTTTTTGGTTTTCTCTCAAGGCTTCATCTCTTTCTCTCTCTAACTTTCTCTCTCTAGATTTCTTTCTTCTTTTTCTTACTTGGATCGAACCATACCACAAGTATAAATGTGTTTATGAGCTTATCTAGTATCTTACAATTGGTATCAGAGAGCCATGGTTACATCCTAGGGATCATAGAACTTGTGGTGTATGGTTTGTTTTGGTTTCTACTAGTTTAGGGTGGTTTTTTACTCATTTTGGTGCTCGTTAGTGGTGTTTCTTGTGATCTTTCTTGTACCTCTAGGATTAGAAAGGTTAGATTCATCTAGCTTATCAGTTGGTTGGACTATATCTAACGTTTGTGAAGTGTACGAATGGGTTTTGGAACTTTTTCTTGCCAGCGGTTTGCTCCACGTTAAAGTATTCTTCACAGCGGTTAGTTTGGGTGTTTAGCGGTTAGTAATAGCGGTTAAGTACAAGTAGTGGAGCGAACATTACGCTGTATGTTCTACTGTTTCAGCGGTTAACTGTCAGCGGTTTACTAATCAGCGGTTAACTTATTAGCGGTTACTCTTCAGCGGTTACTTTGTTCGCGGTTACTTCCAGCAGCGGTTAAGTATCAGAGGTTAAGTCTTAGCGGTTAAGCTCCAGCGGTTAACTAGTATAGTGGTTAAGTGTTAGAGGCTTATCTTTGTCACTACAGGTTACTATATCAATGAGCAATCTAAATATGACAAACACATCAAAAAATGCTATTCCTGAGATCCTCAAACTGTATGATATGGTCGATGAACACAAGAAACCCAACTCAACACAAATGACAAATGATTCTAATCTATGTGACAAGGATTCAATATGCTCAAACTCTCATGAGACAGAGATCAGTCAGCCACCAGTGTCATTTAACAATGCTAAGGACTGCTCCATTGAATGCTTTCTACAACTTCACTCACACCTTTCGGTGCTTATCAAGGGAACTGGACTCATAATGGGATACAAACGTGCATTTGCCACACTCTTTGGTCATGATGTTCAGATCTTCACAGACACAATGATTCTTAAACTTAGATCAATTGCAAACAACAGCTTGAACAAGGAATTTCTTCCAAAAACTAGATCCATGGACGCTCTTGATGTTATCTACAACATCCAAGTATTCCTTGATTCAAAATTACACTCTGGATATTGACCATTACAGTGAGATGACCAAAAAATGCTTTTGCGGATCAGGACGGGGAATTAAGTTGACACGTTCAGGATATACACTCATCCAAACTCATGGGGTGATGTTAAGTTCATTTCATTGGAGAAAGAGCACAACACAGATGGTTTAGGGGGATGACAACTAAGTGAAGGGATCTCTGGTACAGTCATGGGGTGAGGGAATTGATGATTCGGGGATGATTGCATTGGAATGATGGGTTAAGTGTCACATGAATAAAGAATCAGCAGTGTTATGATTGACAATACAACCTGTTCTAGCTGACTCTGTCACCCATGGCATTGAATGACTGAATCTGAACGGTCAATCACCAAAGTCGAATATGGGACGGTACCCTTAATTTGATAACATAATGTACTCTCTAATGAACGAGGAGCATACTGATCAAATCAAACCCCGTCACTTATGGACTCAAATTCGCTGGAAAGGACTGGATAGCAAATTACCATGTCTAATTCAACTAATATGGAGTCATAAAGGAGGAGAGTGGTGATTCAGGATGGCTGATAGTGAATAAAGGGTTGGTAGTTCTAGTGCCTGACAGCTTGATAGCTCTTAACGAACTCTCAAAAAGATTCTGCAACTTGAAAAAACCTGCATTTCTCTTGAAATCGCAATTGCAACAAAAGAAGAAAGTATTCAAAATAATCAAACCGTCGGGCAAAAATTCAGAATTCCTGATTTCTGTTGGAATACTTTGTGATTAATGATTTGAAAGCTCGAGCTTGAAAATAAAACTTGGACATCAAACAATTGAAAAACGGTTATTTACTGGATCTTTAGTGTATTGATCGAGCAAAACTAAGCGGTGAAGGCTTGACAACACGGGTCGGTATCACCAAACGGGGAGGGTTGAATGGATTCTTAGTCGTTCAAAACCGTGAGTTATGTTGATGCTGACTGGGTTTAAGGATATGTTCTTGGGGGTTTAATTACGCCTACTAAACGTTATTTTAAACTTAATGAAAAGTAAAACGGGAGTAAGAGTTTAAAATTGAACGAGAAAAGAAATCATAACTTAAAGGGAAATAAAAGAAAGAAAGAAAGATGAAAGTAGATAAAAAGGAAATTGAAATGAAATTAAGAAATGCAAGGATGTTTTTGGGTTTTTAGTTTAATTAATAAAAGAAAAGTAAAGTAATGTTTAAAAGAAAATAAAAAAGTGAAAATAAAAATAAGCTAAGTTAAAAAGATTAAAAAGAATTTCGGGCAGAGTTTTGTTTAGGAATGAACCGAACAAAAGCTCCACTCGAAGACGATGGGGAGAAAATAAAAGCCTAGCTCGGCTTGCTAAAAAGAAATAAGAAAAGAAGAGGAGGAAAACATAGACACGACTCAAAGACTTAGACTAAATTAAACTTGGGACACAATTATAAACAATACTCGCTATAAAATAAAAAATTAATACTCGCTAAGACTTTAGAAATATAAAACTCGGCTAAGACGCAGAGAAAAAAAACATACTCGGGCTACCTAGAAGCAAACTCGGCTAGTAAGGACTATAGGAAAATCCATACTCGCTATGATCTAAAGATACAAACTCGCTAGGAATTTTTGGGGCAACAAACTCGCTACACTTGGGACCTAACTCGCTAAGAACATCTAAAAAAAACAACTCGCTATGGATTTTGAACTCCTACTCGCTAGCATAAAAAAAACATAACTCGCTGGCTCCTCTAAAAAACACATACTCGCTATGGACAAAAAAAAAAAAAACTCGCTCCTTAAACCCTAAAAACTTCATACTCGCTACTAAACCCTAAAAAACATACTGGACTTAAAACTTTAACGTGAACAAAATTTTATTAAAAGTAAATAAGACTTGTAAAAACTTAATAAATAAAACGTTAAGACACTAAATAAGCTTAGAAATAAGCAAATAAGCCACGGCTTTCTTTTGCAAGCCTTAAACCATAAGCTTTTCTTATGCAAGTCAAATGAAAACATGCAAAGCGCTGACAAAGAAATTAATAAAAAGCTTTGTAAAGCATTAAGAAAGAACTTGTAAAGATTAAAGCCATTAAGATTTAAAAGACCAATAAGTAAATCAGAACATATAAATGACATAAACTTTAAATGGACAAGAATTTAAATGACAAGTAAAGTAAATGACATTAAAATTTAAAAGGAAATTAAAAGACTAAAGATAGCTTCAAATGAAGCTTAAGGTGGGTTATTTTAAGGTTTTCCTTGGGTGGATTCCTTTTACATCAAGCCCCTCAACTTCATATTGTTTATGAAACGACACATAAACCTTTCTTTTACACTACTAAACGACTTGTCTAAAAAAGTAACTTAAGTCCTTGTAATCTTGAGGAATTATGTTAACGAGTCTTCAAAAAGATCTTCAATGATATAAAAGGTGACCACTTGCCTCGAGTTTGGCAAGCTTACATTTTTTTTTTTTTTTTTTTTTTTTTTTTTTTTTTTTCATGATATCATCTTTTAATCTTCGATTAAGTATCTCTTTCATATTCACGAGCCATTAAGTAATGAAACATCGGTTCACGGGCTTTACTTGGGAGTAAATTTCATCTTTGACCTCGGACCTTCTTGACTCTTTTCCAAATTTGTGCTCTTTTTAGGGCTTTTTGGTGTGGTTTCATGGCACATTTTATGCAATATCCTTTCCTGCACAGTCACAAATACAAAAAACAAGATATCTATCGTTTCACGTTAGTTTTTCTTATTAACACTTAAACTAATAAGTAAAAGTCATGTAGTAAAATAGCACATTACAAAATCCCCCAGACTTAAGGTATTTGCGTGTCTCACGCAATACTCACGCCTCAAAGTAAATAATTTCAAACCTCTCTTTACTAACTTTGAAAAGTTAGCAAACGGGTTCAAAGAGCATACGAAACCATTTATCCCTAAAACGCCCCGGTTTTCCATTTTAGACTTATATATAATACACTTCTTTAGCTTATGACGGGTGGTGGCCCTTGACTTTCATTTATCTATTCAATAACGATTAATGGGTCATAGAGCAAGAACACAATTCATTAGAAAAGTGACCCGATTGGATAAAATTCAACATCCCTGATTTTCATCAAGCTCCCAAACTAAGGGCTTAAAAAACGGACTTGGCTTTAATTACAAGTTAGGTGCCAACGCTACTTCATGGAAGTTACTCGTGTACCGTTGCCCCATTTTCCTATTTTTTGTTCTTCATTATTTTATTTTTGGTGTGAGAGAAATGGAATTTCTTCATAAGCATCTCGTTTTCATATTTTTAGTCCGATAAATATACCACATTCATACGCTAAGTAGGTTATCGATCTCTCATTAAGGAAGGTTGCAAGAGAAATTGTGTCCACATCAAGGATATTTGCATACATACAAAGACTTTTGAATACATCAAAAATAGACATAACGTTGGGGGAGTACATTTCACGTGCACCTCATGCGTCCCGATCTAGGATCGTAACATGCACCTCACGCGCGACAACTTTAGTCTTAACACTAGAACTCATTGATCCATAAATCTTCAACATAATCTATTCTTTCTTTTATTTTTCTTTTCTTGATACTTTTTTTTTCACTTTTTTCTTCTTTTATCCTTGCCTTAGTAACTTCTCAACTTCCGAACCTTCACGGGTTTCAATCCAAGGAACCTACGCCAACTGCTAGGTTGGAATCTAGGACCAAGGCCCGATCTCAATCCGAAGTCTTAAAGCACCTTAGCTCATACATAACAACGGTTTTGGGAGCTCGAAACCTCATGCGTACTACTCTCTATACAATATCATACAACTTCAAACTTAGTTATCCATGATGTGTAACCCAATTTTTCAAGCAAAGATTCTCTCAAGAAGATAAAAGATACTCATCGGCTAAAACCTAACATCTTTAATTATTTTTAACATATATTGGGGTGAAGCAATTTTGTGGTAACAAAAAGTCATGAGTACCTTCGATGAGCTATAAAGAGATCCAACTACTCTATGCTTAGCATCTAACTTCTAAAGAAACTCTATCATTTCAACGTTCTTCGCAAATAAAACTCAAATAATGAGATCCGGAAATACTTAGCCATAATTCCATTTTAAAGATTATTATTGGTTAAGGGAGACAAGCTAGGGCTCAACACGGCCGGATCAAGTCAAAATTTTATTTCTCACTCCTTACTAGTAGGAAAGTCAACGCTCTGTCAAAACTTTATTCTATTTTTGCATAATTTTTAATTTTTTCTCATTTTTTCTTTGGAAATTTTCAAAATTTTTCAATTTTATTGATTTTTTAGGAAAAACGGGGTTGCGTAAGTAAACGACAATGGTGGAAAGTGTAGTCCAATTCAAATCGAAGATTCACACCCCCCCAGACTAAAGATAAACATTGGTCCTCAATTTTCCTCCTCAAATGTTCAAAGGTAAGGGGTAATCCTAATAATAAATCTAAGGCCATTTATTAAGATATGCCCAAAGATACCATTAGTCGATAAGATTTCCAAGCAAAGCTCAATACATGGGACTCGAGTGGAGATGAAAGGAACCACGGAGCACGAGAGTCATCATGAATTGGGGAAAATCCTGCAAAAACACAAACAACCAAGCAAACACAAGATTGGAAGAGGTCGCCCTCCCGCGTTACTTATTAGATAATAAAAGGGAATAGCATGGGTATGCCTCCCACGAAGCGCCTTGTTTAGTAATGAGTCCGTATAGCTTAGACTCGCCCGAAATTTACTTGTCCTTGGGGGAGCAAATGAAACACAATTTGATACAAAATGAGGGGAATGCCGGGGTCAAAAACAACATCTTCACTCCTAGGAGTGAAACAAGAAAGGTTTCAATAGTCAGGGAGGGTGGGTGGGGTTCAAGCTTAAAGTTAAATTTTTGTTTAAAAAATTTTTCCCCTCTCCCGGATCACAGAATAGTGTACCCATTTCCCCGTGCAAACCGGATAGCAAGATATTTGTTTTCATTAATGATAAAGATTTTATGCTCAGAAGTGGAGCGAAAAGCAATTCATTTCCTTCATCATTTAAAAACTGCTCAAAATTTTTTTGGAGTTACATTCATCCAAGATGATTTTACACCAATCGAGTATTCCTGGATTAAAAACTTTGTCTTCACAGGAAAAATCGGAAAGGTACTCGATGGTGGACTCATCGGAAG
>LBNU01035206.1:57462-76806 GCA_014162995.1 Artemisia annua
ATTTTGCTCTCGGTAATTGCAAACGTAAAGTTTTAAAGACGCGTAACGTAAAATCGGGTAAAGTAAAAATACAAAACTTATAAAAATGTTAAAACTTACTAACATAACCCATTTTAAGTATTTTAGATGAGTGGTGAGTTCATCGAAGGGCTTAAACATCGTTAAAACTGAAAGCATGAGTTGAAAACGCGTTTGGTGACACCGGTTCTTGATAAAAGTGACGTAAACTATAAAAATGAGACGACAAGTATAAAACTCACTTTTAAATATGAGAATAGGTTAAAATGAATAAAACATGTAAAATTTTCATAGTCTAGGGTTGATTCACGTTGTTAAAACCATAAAATGTAAATTTAAATCGCGTAAAACGTAAAAGGTGCAAGGTTTATGGAAATTGGAAAAATTAAATTATGACTTTTAAAAATAGGATTGTAAGGAAACAATGATGCATAGAAAGTGTAGACTGAACATAGTCTAGTCGCAGTTGAATTAATTGAACGTATCATGACATACGCGGATAACTTCTGACGAAGTTAATTAGTTAAAATAGAATAGTTAAATAATAAAATATTAAAATTTAATGACATGAAATTTTTTTTGAAATGTCACACTGATAAAGATTGCAAGTACTGTATGCTGATGATAACAAAACAACGAGTGTATTTTTCAAAGAAGACAACCTTTCCTTGAAGATAAAGTTTACATAAAGGAAACTTGAAATCAAACAAGTAGAATTCAAGTTAGGGGAGGATTGTTGGGATATAAAGATCAAAGTACTGCTGGACAATCAAAGTGCTGCTGAAGTATTAAAGTCAAAGTACTGCTATTGATCAAAGTACTGCTCGTTGATAAGTCAAAGTACTGCTTGAAGATAAAGACTGAAGATATTAGATTAGAATATTATGTAATTGATCGCGGAATTCTAAGCGGTGAAGCTTGTAAACCACGGGTCGTAGTCCCAACGAGGGTTGAAATTGATCTCGTCGTTCAAAACTGTGAGTTATGTGAGATGAATGGGTTAAGAAGATGATTTTGTGTTTTGATTACGCTACTAAACTTTATTTAAGACTTTACGAAAGTAAAAGCGTGTTTAAGTAAACTAAAATAAATAAGAAAAGAAAACATACACTTTAAAAGAAATAAAAGATAGAAAGTAAGGTTAAATAAAATAAAAGAGATGAAAATGAAATAAGAATGTAAAATGTTTTTAGGTTTTTAGATTTACTAAACGAAAGAAAAGAAAAGTAAACGTTTAAAAGAAAAGAAACTAAGTTAAAAGATTTTAAAGAAAATTGGACGGAGTAACGTTTAGAAAATTAACTAAAAGAAAACTCCACTTGATAAACGATGGAGTGTAAAAAGTCTAACTCGTCTTGTGAAATAAATAAGAAAAGAGAAATAGACAACACGACTTGACTCAAAGTAAAGAAAAACTTGGACAATTTATAAACTCGACACACAAAGTTTTACTCAACCAAAACAAAACTCGCAAAAGATTTTAAGTAAATGAAACTAGATATCAAACCATACTCGCAAGACAACACAACTAATACTCGCTATTATACTTGGCCAAGATATACTCGCCAAACTAAGCTTTTCCTTGGATCATACTCGCAAGGACTGGAAGAGTGTGATACTCGCAAGGGTTATCACCCTTACTCGCAACACAGGTCTTGCCAAGTCATACTCGCAAGAACTCATTAGCATACTCGCAATGCAACTAAGACCATACTCGCAAACAGAACACAAAAACCTGATACTCGCAATGCAATTCAAGTAAAACTCGCAAAGATATATAGGATTCCTTACTCGCAATCCTATGAAATCTAGTACTCGCTAATACCCAAATTCACTACTCGCAAAAACAAAGAAAATAACTTTGAACAAAAATTTTACGTGACACAAAAGTATTAAAAAGGTAGAAAACTAAATAAGCTTTGTGTAGAAAAAATTAGAAAAGACAAATAAGCTCAAATAAGCTAGATAAGGCGTAACAAAAAGTTACAAGCCCTAGTTTTTATAAAAATAATAAATCTTAATAACAACTTAAATTTAAACATAAACTAATAAAGATTTTAATGAAAAACAAGTTTTTAGGATTGAATAAGCAAGAATATAAACCAAATAAGCCACGACAAGGTTTACAAGCCCTAGCTTATTTAGGATAGATTCGCACGAAACAAAACCATGCAAAGGTGGTAAAGAACTTGTAAAAGCTTGTAAAGATTAAAAGAAAACTTGTAAAGATTAAGCAATAAAGATTAAAGACAATAAGACAATAAGTAAATTAAGACATGAAATTTAAAAGTGCATTAAAATAAAACTTACATGAAAAAATAAATGACAAGTAAATTAAGACATGTAATTAAAATAAAATGAAGACTCGCTTCTAAATGAAGCTAAGGGTGGTATATAAAGGATCCATGGTGGATTCCTTTTTACATCTAGCCCCCTCTACTCTAGTTGTTCATAAAAGAACACATAAACTTCTGTTACACTACTAAACGACTTCTAAAACGTAAACTTAGGTCCTTGTAATCTTGAGGTAATATGTTGACGAATCTTCAAAAAGTCTTCAATGATGTAAAAGTGATCACTTGTTCGAATTTGGGAAGCTTATTCATGATAATCATCTTTAATCTTCGATCATGTGTCTATTTCATATTCATGAGCCTTTAAGTAATGAAAACATCGTCACGGGCTTTACTTAAGCAAATTTCATCATTGGCTTGACTTTTTGACACTTTTCCAAATCTCGTGCTCGTTTAGGGCTTTTTGGTTGATTTTTATGCTATTTATGCAATATCCTTCCCTGCACAGTCACAAACACAAAAACATGATATCTTTGGCGTTTCACGTTAGTTTTTTGGTCTTTTATACACTTAAACTAAGGTCAAAAGTGGTTAATTGTTAAAAGTTGATCAATAAGTGAACGAATTCTCTCTCCCTTGGGGAGATTTCCGGCCGCCACCTCTTCTTCTAATTCCGGCCAAAACATGCCCTAAATTCGCCTCTCTACCAGTATTCAATCTTATCTTTGTCTTATTGGTATGCAATCGATCTTTGGGGACTGTTTTTTCTTTCTAAGAGGTGGCGTATGGTATTAATCTCCCTAGGGGTTTCTGGCCGCCAATAACCTTGTCCATTCAGTTATTATATAATCGTTTTTCTCTATTAATCCTTGTGGTTTTTAGATAAACGTTCTAAGATCTGACTGGTTTTATTGGTGGATGATTGGTTATTATTTAATCGATCTGATTGGCGAGGTCCAAACCTTAAATCGTTTCTGATTTAGGGTTTCGGATTTATGTTCCTATGGTATTATCTAACCGCCTTTGGGTTTTCTGGGGTAGAATGATCCTATCATCCTTTAGTCGGTTTCTAACCATATATAGGGTCGATCTATGCAATCAAAACTGATCCCTAATCGGTTTTTGTGATCGCTAGGGTTTTTCATGAACGAAATCTTTTTTTAGGGTTTTCTATTAATCGGTTATGATTGACTTGTTATGGGGTTTGGTGTTGCTGTTCATTCATATACATCTTTTGTTTATGCAAGTTGGTTCGCCAATCCATTCAGGGTTTGTTGGTGATGATGGATCTGGTTGTTCTTTGAATATTAACCTTCTTAAGGGTTGTTTGTTGATTACTAGTTCTAATCATGATGATAGTATGATGTACATGGGTTTTGAGAGAGATGGAAGTTAAGTTTTAGGGTTCTTATTCAAAAATCCTATTGGGTATTTACTGATCTGTTCCTATTGTCGTAGGATGTTTGTTCTTGGCTTGATCCTATTCGCTTTGCTGGTGATCATATGATATTTGGTTCAGGTCTGATTTAAGTTTTGGTTTGTTAGGGTTTCGAATTACCCTATGNAGGGTTGGAATCTATGAACCAAGGTCCGATCTCAATCCGAAGTCTTAAAGCACCTTAGCTTTTACATAACAACGGGCTTTAGGGTAGCTCCGAAACCACATGCGTACTACGCTTATTCAACGACAAACAATACAATACAACTCGATATAACGGGGTGTATCCATGATGTGTACCCAATTTCCCAAGCAAAGATTCTCTTAAGAAGATAAAGAACTACTCATCGGCTAAACCTAACATCTTTAATTATTTTGCACATATATGGGGTGAAGCAATTTTGTGGGAACAAAAAGACATGAGTACCTTCGATGAGCTTTAAAGAGATCCAACTACTCTATGCTTAGCATCTAACTTCTAAAGAAACTGAATCATTTCACGTTCTCCACAAATTTAAAATCTCAAATAATGAGATCCGCGAATGCTTAGCCATAATCATTTTAAAAGATTATATTGGTTAAGGGAGACAAGCTAGGGCTCAACACGCCCGGATCAAGTCAAAATTTTTATTCTCACTCTTACCTAGTAGGAAAGTCAAACGCTGTGTCAAAACTTTTATTCTATTTTTGCATAATTTTTCATTTCATTTTTTTTTCTTTGGAATTTTTCAAAATTTTTCAATTTTTTTGGATTTTGAGGAAAAGCGGGGTTGCGTAAGTAAACGGCAATGGTGAAAGTGTTAGGTCAATCAAATCGAAGATTCACCCCCCAGACTAAAGATAAACATTGTCCTCAATGTTTCAAAGGTAAGGGTAATCCTAACAATAAATCTAAGGCCGTTTATTAAGTATGCCAAAGATACCATTAGTCGATAAGATTTGGATATAAGATTTCCAAGCAAGCAGCAAGACATGGGACTCGAGTGGAGATGAAACGAACCACGAGCACGAGAGTCATCATGAATTGGCGAAATCCTGCAAAAACACAAACATCCAAGCAAACACAAGATTGGAGAAGGTCGCCCTCCTCGCGTTACTTATTAGATAATAAAATAAAAAGGATAAGCATGGGGTGCCTCCCACGAAGCGCTTGTTTAGTAACGAGTCGTATAGCTTAGACTCGCCCCGAATTTACTTGTCCTTGGGGGAGCAAATGAAACACACATTTGACACAAAAGGAGGAATGCCTGGATCAAAAACAACATCTTCACTCGCTGAGGAGTGTAAAACAAGAGAAGTCACAAAAATCACGGGAGGGTGGGTGGGGTTCAAGTAAAGTAAATTTTTGTGAAAAAATTTTCCCTCTCCCGGATCAAGAATAGTGTCCTCATTCCCCGTGTCAAACGGTAGCAAAGATTTTGTTTTCATTAATGATAAAGATTTTTGCTCAGAAGTGAGCGAAAAGCAATCATTTTCCTTCATCATTAAAAACTGCTCAAAATTTTTGTTTGGAGTCACATTCATCAAAGGATGAATTTTACCACCATCGAGTATTCCTGGATTAAAAACTTTGTCTTCACAGGAAAAATCGGAAAGGTACTCGATGGTGGACTCATCAGAAGGAAACAAATCATCCTCAAAAGAAGATAAATCATTTAGCTCAAAAGTAGATTCCTCATTGATTGTTACCATTTTAAACTCCTTTTTGAATTCTTTTTCATCATCGAACTTTTCATCAAAAGATTTTTTCTCAAAAGATTTTTCAACAACAGATTTCCCATATAAAATATTTCTCCGTTCAGTTTGATCAGCCTTGAAGTCAAAAAGGTCATCATCACTTTGTTCATCAAATGATTTTTCTTCAAGAGATTTTCCATATAAAATGTTTTTCCACTCACTTTGATCGGCCTTAAAATCAAAAAGTTCATCATCACTTTGGTCGTTGGTAAGCTCAAAGTGCGAACCAAGTGATGAAGTTTGATTCGAGAAATTATCAACTTGTTTTTGATTAACTTTAACATCAACAAAATCATCATCGTCACTATTCAGTAAAATCTCCAATCTGCGTAAGTCGGATTCAACGTCCTCATCCTATCGTGGAATGGGATCAAGGAGAGCGAGTTCATCGGCGAACTCCTCAAGAAGAGCGTCGACTCTAAAAGTGGTACTGCTACTACTTTGATCTTTGGACTTAGAATCGGATTCAGACGGTTTAGCTTCAAAGTTGACTTTTTCGGGAGGGAGAGTTGACGGTGGTTCATTCAACAATTTTTTAATTAAACGAAGATCTCCATCCATATCAAAGACGGCTTCATCAATTTGAGGTAAAACGGGATCATTATGAGAGAAAACCTCGAGCTCTTCCATAGAGAAGTCACTTCCCTCACTCGGAAGAAACATCTTTAACATTTTTGACATCAATACGTTTAACCGAAAATGGATTGGCGGCGTTTGTAGAAGTTTGTTTGATATTAAACGTAATGGCTTCATCCTCAACTCGGAGAGTGACTTCTTCCGCAAAAACATCAACTAAAGCATGGCTCGTCTTCAAGAATCCTCTCCCAAGAATGAGAGGAACTCGAGGATCGGCATCAAAATCACAAACATCAAAATCAACCAGGAAATAGAACTTTCCAACCTTCACGATGACATCTTCAGCGATACCTTTTGCATGAGCGATTGAACGGTTCGCGAGTTCGAGAGTCATTCGAGTAGGAGTTAGTTCGGGAAGAGATAGTCTTTTCCAAACGGACAAAGGCATAAGATTGATGCTCGCGGCAAGATCGGCCAAGGCTAAGCATTCAATCATTCCCGGGAAATCACAAGGAATTAGAAATTTGCCGGGGTCTTCAAGTTTTTCGGGAAGTTTCTTTAGGACAACCGCAGAGCAATTCTCATTCAAAGGCGCGTTAGCAATCTCCAACAATTTTTCTTTGTTACTCATTAAACTTTTGAAAGTTGTAGCAAATTTAGGCATATAAAGCAAAGCATCCGCAAAACTTAAGTTAAAGTGAAGATCCTGAAAAATTTGAAGAAATCTTTTCATTTGTTGATTATTCTTTTCACGAAATCTTAGGTTAACCGGATAAGGCAATGATCTTTTAAACTTTGGTTCACTTTGGACAGCCGGAGGTTGGATGTATTCGGTCCTTCCGTTGTTAGTAGGAATTTCCTTATCCTTTGTCGCCTCGGTCTCACGGACGACCACCTTAGGGGGTAAAGAAGACGAGGTAGTCGGAACCGTGGGTCCTTCGTATGACACACCACTTCTAGTCGTAATCGCTTTCAAATCACCACGTGGGTTATGAATCGTATTACTTGGAAGACAACTCGACGATGATGGTTGATTCATTTGCATAAAAGCGTTCATCATTTGCTTAAGCTCATTAGTCTGTTGAGACATTGACGCGTCGATTTCCTTCTTAAAGTCAACCTTCAAGTTGTTGATTTGGTTTTGCATTGCTCGCATGCTCACGTCATTGGTTTTGATGTAATTGGCGAGCTCAGGAGACGTTGACCTTGGTGGTGGTTGTTGGTTAAAAGTTTGTTGGGGTGGAGAACTTTGATAATTTTGATAACCTTGGTTTTGATTGTAGCTTGTTGCACGGTTTTGGTTGTAACCTTGGTTTTGATAACCTTGGTTATTTTGAGGGTAACGGTTTTGATGAGTTTGCAATGGTGGAAATCCTGGTGGTCCCATTTGGTTGTTAGGTCTAAAACCTTGGTTTTGAATAAAGTTAGCAGCTGCAACGTCAGCATTACCAATTTGGCCATCGGTGGCTTGACAATTATAATACTGATGGGGACCACCACAAATCACACACACTTCATTAACAGCTTTAACGGGCTCGGGTTTCTGATTCTGGTTCTTAAACTCTTTCATCATCAAACGTAAAGCATCGGTAAGTTCGGCCATCTCCGATGGTTGGGCCGATGACGTCGAAGAAGAAGGATTAAACAACGTTGCTTTCGAAACATTCGGTTTGTTACGAGAAGTCGGAACCTTTGATTTGTTCTCAATGATAGTAAGAATATCCCGTGGCGTACGATTCAAGATATTGCCACCGGCGGCTGAGTTCAAAGAATCTTGATCGTTTTGAGTCAAAGCGTTATAGAACGTATCGATTTGGTGCAATTCGGAGAAACCATGGTGAGGACACTTGCGAAGAAGATCCTTGAAACGTTCCCATGCCTCACCAAAGCTTTCATCAAAACGTTGCTGAAAATTGGTTATATCATTCTTTAGGTTTGTTGTTTTGGATGGGGGAAAGAAATGATTAACGAATTTTGAAACAAGCTCTTCCCAAGTGGTAATGGAACGAGGGGGTTCTTTCTCGAGCCAAACTCGGGCTGCCCCCTCTAGAGAAAAGGGAAAGAGCATTAGCTTAATAGCTTCATGAGGGACATCTTTGAATTTCATGGTTGAGGTTAACTTGTTGAACCAACGGATGTGGGCATGAGGATCGTCCCTTTCAAAACCTTGAAATTGATTAGAAGTGACAAGTTGAATCAAACCGGTTTTAAGCTCAAAATTCTCAGAAAGGATTTGGGGTAGAACAATAGCATCTCCATATCCTTCGGTAGGACATTGGAGCAACTTCTGCATCGTACGTTGGTCAGCCATCTCGGTGATGGGATTAGGAAGATCACGTAACTCGGGTACGTTTCTTTGTCTCCGTCTAGGACGACTGCGGTTAGTTGGCACTTTAGAAGAAGAAGAAGAAAACTCGTTCAAGTTAGACTTGGAACGAGTGATCATACAAATCAAAACACAACAGAGTGAAAAAGAAAGTTGAAAAGAAAATATTTTTAGTTTTTATAAGTTTATAAAAGAAAAGTGAATATATTTTTGGTTTTTATAGGTTTTTATAGATTTTTTTGTTGTTTTTGTTTTTAAGAAAAAGCGTTAACTTCTAAAAGAAGGGTCTTCAAATCACAAGTCTCGAACGATCAAACAACTTAATCTTTTCAACCGCTCCCCGGCAGCGGCGCCAAAAATTTGATCGCGGAATTCTAAGCGTTGAAGCTTGTAAACCACGGGTCGTAGTCCCAACGAGGGTTGAAATTGATCTCGTCGTTCAAAACCGTGAGTTATGTGAGATGAATGGGTTAAGAAGATAATTTTGTGTTTTGATTACGCTACTAAACTTTATTTAAGACTTTACGAAAGTAAAAACGTGTTTAAGTAAACTAAAATAAATAAGAAAAGAAAACATACACTTTAAAAGAAATAAAAGATAGAAAGTAAGGTTAAATAAAATAAAAGAGATGAAAATGAAATAAGAATGTAAAATGTTTTTAGGTTTTTAGATTTACTAAACGAAAGAAAAGAAAAGTAAACGTTTAAAAGAAAAGAAACTAAGTTAAAAGATTTTAAAGAAAATTGGACGGAGTAACGTTTAGAAAATTAACTAAAAGAAAACTCCACTCGATAAACGATGGAGTGTAAAAAGTCTAACTCGACTTGTGAAATAAATAAGAAAAGAGAAATAGACAACACGACTTGACTCAAAGTAAAGAAAAACTTGGACAATTTATAAACTCGACACACAAAGTTTTACTCAACCAAAACAAAACTCGCAAAAGATTTTAAGTAAATGAAACTAGATATCAAACCATACTCGCAAGAAAACACAACTAATACTCGCTATTATACTTGGCCAAGATATACTCACCAAACTAAGCTTTTCCTTGGATCATACTCGCAAGGACTGGAAGAGTGTGATACTCGCAAGAGTTATCACCCTTACTCGCAACACAGGTCTTGCCAAGGCATACTCGCAAGAACTCATTAGCATACTCGCAATGCAACTAAGACCATACTCGCAAACTGAACACAAAAACCTGATACTCGCAGTGCAATTCAAGTAAAACTCGCAAAGATATATAGGATTCCTTACTCGCAATCCTATGAAATCTAGTACTCGCTAATACCCAAATTCACTACTCGCAAAAACAAAGAAAATAACTTTGAACAAAAATTTTAAGTGACACAAAAGTATTAAAAAGGTAGAAAACTAAATAAGCTTTGTGTAGAACAAATTAGAAAAGACAAATAAGCTCAAATAAGCTAGATAAGGCGTAACAAAAAGTTACAAGCCCTAGTTTTTATAAAAATAATAAATCTTAATAACAACTTAAATTTAAACATAAACTAATAAAGATTTTAATGAAAAACAAGTTTTAAGGATTGAATAAGCAAGAATATAAACCAAATAAGCCACGACAAGGTTTACAAGCCCTAGCTTATTTAGGATAGATTCGCACCAAACAAAACCATGCAAAAGGTGGTAAAGAACTTGTAAAAGCTTGTAAAGATTAAAAGAAAACTTGTAAAGATTAAGCAATAAAGATTAAAGACAATAAGACAATAAGTAAATTAAGACATGAAATTTAAAAGTGCATTAAAATAAAACTTACATGAAAAAATAAATGACAAGTAAATTAAGACATGTAATTAAAATAAAATGAAGACTAGCTTCTAAATGAAGCTAAGGGTGGTATATAAAGGATCCATGGTGGATTCCTTTTTACATCTAGCCCCTTCTACTCTAGTTGTTCATAAAAGAACACATAAACTTCTGTTACACTACTAAACGACTTCTAAAACGTAAACTTAGGTCCTTGTAATCTTGAGGTAATATGTTGACGAGTCTTCAAAAAGTCTTCAATGATGTAAAAGTGATCACTTGTTCGAATTTGGGAAGCTTATTCATGATAATCATCTTTAATCTTCGATCATGTGTCTCTTTCATATTCATGAGCCTTTAAGTAATGAAAACATTGTCACGGGCTTTACTTAAGCAAATTTCATCATTGGCTTGACTTTTTGACACTTTTCCAAATCTCGTGCTCGTTTAGGGCTTTTTGGTTGATTTTTATGCTATTTATGCAATATCCTTTCCTGCACAATCACAAACACAAAAACATGATATCTTTGGCGTTTCACGTTAGTTTTTGGTCTTTTATACACTTAAACTAAGGTCAAAAGTATGTGTAAAATAGCACATACCAGTAATCTAGAATATTCTATCGTTAGGGATTGTATACTTGTTGTTCAAGTATTGTAACCGACTAGGGTTTTCCTTGTGCCTATAAAAGGATCCCTAAGTCATTATTAGAGATAAGAGTTTTTATATCTATATAGTAAAGCTAAATTTCGATACAAGCTTTAGTTAGGGTTGTTTGTGTTGTGAATCTGTATAAGTTAACAGGTTCAAAGGTTAATATAAAGTTTGAAGTTGTTTTAATTCTTCTTAGCTTTGTTAAGTAATTCCGCATACTTAATAGAGTAATTAAGTGTTTCATTGTTAGTAGATTAGGATTTATCCAAGGCTACTAAACCCTTAACAAGCTATATAATAGTTTCGTCAGAGTATATCGATCCAACACATTCATCAAGAATCTTTCTTGTTTCTGCTCCAGAAACGCATCTTCGGATCATCCCATCGGGACACATTTTGAAAAGAAAAGGTTCTTCCCAATAATAGTTTTTTAAATCCGAAAAGAATTTACTTCGTTGAGCATGAGTTAATCCTTTCTTGAGAATATTTCCACCGAAATAATTTGCAAAATCTGCAAACCACGGTATTTCCTCTTCATCAACTCTATCGATGGTCATAAGAGTTTCATCGGGAAAATAATCATCAATTTCGTCTTCCTTTAATTCTTCCAAATTTGGGTTCTCAAGACGAGACAAATGATCAGCTGCAAGATTTTCTGCTCCTTTCTTATCTTTTATTTCGATATCGAATTCTTGGAGTAGTAAAATCCAGCGGATAAGACGCGGTTTTGCATCTTGTTTAGCAAATAGATATTTGAGCGCTGAATGATCGGTGAAAACGATTGTTTTGGAAAGCACGAGATAAGATCTGAATTTGTCAAAAGCAAAAACTACGGCTAACAATTCTTTTTCCGTAACCGTATAATTTTGTTGGGCGTTGTTGAGTGTTTTGCTAGCGAAGTATATAGGACGGAAATGTTTTCCTTCTCGTTGTCCCAAAACAGCTCCAACAGCAAAATCGCTTGCATCGCACATAAGCTCGAATGGTAGTGACAAATTAGGTGAAACCATAATCGGAGCACTAGTCAGTTGACTTTTCATTGTTTCAAATGCTTCAATGCAATCCGCATTGAAATCAAAAACAGAATCTTTTTCAAGAAGTTTTATCATAGGACGAGATATTTTTGAAAAATCCTTTATGAAACGACGGTAGAAACCGGCATGTCCTAAAAAACTTCTAACGGCTTTAACGTTAGTTGGAGGTGGTAATTTGGTGATAAAATCAAATTTTGCTTTATCAACCTCCATTCCTGAACTTGAAATTTTGTGTCCAAGCACAATTCCTTCGGTTACCATGAAATGGCATTTTTCCCAATTGAGAACAAGATGTGCTGCTTCGCATCTTTCGAGCATTTTGTCTAAATTTGAAATACAAGCTTCAAAAGAGTCTCCAAATACTGAAAAATAATCCATGAAAACTTCCATAGATGTTTCAAGCATATCTTGGAATATAGCAATCATACACCTTTGAAAAGTGACAGGTGCATTACAAAGACCGAAAGGCATACGCCGATAAGCGTAGGTTCCAAAAGGGCATGTGAATGTGGTCTTTTCTTGATCGGCAGGATCAATGGGAATCTGGAAATATCCTGAAAAACCATCGAGGAAACAAAAGTATTTGTTGCCTGCTAATCTTTCAAGCATTTGATCCATGAATGGGAGAGGAAAATGATCTTTCCTGGTGGCTTTGTTCAATTTTCTGTAATCAATACATACTCGCCAACCAGTGACTGTTCTAGTAGGAACTAATTCATTCCATTCATTGGTCACGACAGTCATTCCTCCTTTCTTAGGAACACAATGAACAGGACACACCCAAGGACTATTTTCAATGGGGTATATGATTCCAGCGTCAAGAAGTTTAATGATTTCTTTCTTGACAACTTCTTTCATGTTGGGATTGAGTCGACGTTGTCTTTCAATGACAAGTTTAGCACCTACTTCAAAATTGATTTTGTGTTTACTGAAATCGTGGCTAATTCCTGGAATATTAGAAGTTTTCCACGCAAAAGCGCATTTATGCTTCTTAAGAACAGAAACGAGTTTTTCTTTTTGATCATCCTTGAGCAACGAAGATATGACTAATGGAAGAAGTGAATTCTCCTCCAAGTAAGCATACTCAAGATTATTCGGAAGTGGTTTAAGCTCAAGATCGGTGGGTGGTTCTTGAAGAGATGTTTTGATCCTCATTTGATCATTAATGGTGATTTCTTCGAAATTCTCTTCGATTATTTCTCCTTCCTCCACTTCTTCATCTTCTTCTTCAATTTTAACTTCCATAAACTTAGCGAATTCTTTATCAAGATTCATTTCATTTATTTTCTCAGAAGTAGTTGTGAAAGGATCGGAATCGTCAAATAATGCATCCAATTCTTCTTCAGTGACTTCATCGATTACATCAATGTTAAAACAAGGTTCATCACTGGTATATTGATATTTCATTGCTTTGTCGATTAGAAAGATAATTCTATCTTCTCCAACTCCTAGATTGAGTTCTTTACCTTTAACTTTGATTATGGCGTCAGCGGTGTTTAGGAAAGGTCTTCCTAAGATTAAAGGTACTTGTCTATCTTCCTCCATTTCTAAGATTACAAAATCCACAGGAAAAACAAATTTACCAACTTGGACAAGCATGTTTTCGGCAACCCCAACAGGATATTGGTATGTATGGTTGGCTAATCGAATACTCATCTTTGCAGGTTTCAAGGTATTGATGGAAAGTTTGGAATACAACGAATAGGGCATCAAATTGATACTTGCACCGAGATCGGCTAAAGCATCGCATGTGATGTTATTTCCTAACGTGCATGGAATTAGAAAACTTTCGGGATCTCCGAGTTTCGGTGGAACTTTGTTTTCAATAATGGCTGAACATTCTTCGTTGAGGAAAGCAGCAGATATCTGCTCTAACTTATTTCTGTTATTAAGAAGTTCTTTCAAAAATTTCCCATATTTGGGCATTCCGGCTAGAGCATCAACAAGGGGTATATTGAGTCGAACTTCTTTGATCATCTCAACAAACTTCTTATAACGCTCCTCCTTTTTCTCCTTTCTAAGGGCTTGAGGGTATGGAATTTTTGGAGTGTACGGTTTAAGTGGTTGGGTTGTTTCTTTGGTTGGTGTTTCAAGAATAGCCTCATTTTCTGCTTCAGCTTCTTCTTCACTATCATCATCGATGATTTGGGTATCATTGGGATTGGCTGGTGGATCGTAAGAAAGACCACTTCTCGTGAATACAGCATTGATATGCTCATTTTTGGTAGGTGGTGGACGATAAGTTTTATTATTTGATCCAGAAGGCTTTGGGTTGGATTGGGTATGGCTTGGTAATGTTCCAGGTGGTCGTGAAGAGAATTGATCAGAGAGTCTACCAAATTTTTTTTCAAGATCCTGGATAGAAGCTTGATGATTTTTCTGACCCTGCTCAACTTTGGTTTTGAGATTGAAAAATTGGGTTTTAACAAATTCATTTGTTGATCTTTGAGCAGTCATGAAATCTCGCATCATTTTTTCAAAATAAGATTCTTCTGGTTTTTTGTTGGAGTTGGATTGTCTACTCGTGGTTGAGAATCACGGTTGTTATCTCTTTGGCGATCTTGCTAATTTCCAGAATTTCTTTCGTAATAATTACCACAAAACCGCCTCCACGGTATCCTCCTTGGACATAATTGGCTTCCCCTTCTTTGGGTCCAACCATGGGTTGGTCATCACATTCGGATGAAGTGTGATTTCCTTCACAGTTATTACAACCTTCTCGCATTTCTTTCATTTCTCCTTTGATATCTTTGTATTGCGAGTCGATTTTGGAAGTTAAGGCTTCCATTTTCTCCATGAGTTTAGAGGTATCAGAACTTTTGGCAAAAGCAACGGTTTTTCGTAAGGGTTTGGTTTTGGAATCTTTTGACCAATCGAGTTTAAGGAGCACTCGATCTTCGAGCAATTGATATGCCTCGTTGGGAGTTTTATAGAGAAAAATTCCTCTAGCATCAAGAATTCCTTGAGATGTTTCATCAAGTACATGGTAGAAGATTTGGATAATGGTTCCTCGTCCTAAACCATGTCCATGACAACTACGAAGTAAATCTTTCATACGAAGCCAAGCTTCGACAAGAGATTCATGAGGGTTTTGTGTGAAAGCACAGATTTCTCCCATGAGACGATCAAACATGGCAGGTGGAAAGAATCGGCTTACAAAAGCTTGCCTCATCTCCTCCCAATTATTGATAGTTCCTGGGGTTAATTCGTTATACCACACTTTGGCATCTCCGGTGAGTGATGATGGGAAAAGTTTGAGTTTAATGGCATTGACATCGGTGTCGCCATATCGAAACATGCCGCAGATTTCTATGAATTCGGCAATGTGTTTGTGCGGATCGGCCCACGAACGGCCATCAAATTGACGGTCTTTGATCATAGAAAGATGGTGTCCCTTCACGGTGAAGTTGTCACCAAGGTTAACAGTAACAATAGCAGCTCCGGGAGTGGGTGCTACGGTTCGGTTTGAGGCCCACATGGGTTGGTCATCGGCCATTGGAAATGGTTGGTTGGTGAATGGGTTATAAACAACTAAGGCTTCAGAAAGGTTATCAAATGGTGGGTTTGGTACTCTTGGTACACGGTTGGTTGGTGGAATAAAAGGTGTTCTTCTTCTTCTTGGTCTACGAATTAAACTTTCGGGATTGGAAAGTGGTGAAATTGGTTCTACTCCGGTTGATCGAGTGTTCATACAATTACCGAGGGAATCTCGGAAACTTTGGAACAAACGAGCAAAGAATGGAAACAATTTGAAAAATCAGGAAAAGGAACCGATCGGATAGATTGGCAACCGAACGGATGGATGGCTCGGAAAAATAAAACTTTGAGTAACCGGTCGGTTAGAAGTATAACCGATCGGATGGATTGATTAAAACTGAGGAACCGATCGGTTGGATGAACTACCGATCGAATGGATGGCTCGGAATTATTTTTTTTAAAAATGAACTAGAAAAGGAATGAAACTTTAAAACTTACAGAAAACACAATCAAAATCCCCGGCAGCGGCGCCAAAAACTTGATGTGTGCTCACGGTGTGTACAAGTTTTAAATTTATAAACACGATTACCGGATCTAGAAATAACACATACGAGCAAGTGTACTCGTCCGTTATAGCAAGATAAGGATGGTAAGTCGGGATCGTTCGCAGGGATTTGTGAGTGAATCTAAGCGTAAGTATAAAAGTAAATTCGATTTCAAGCGATAATGATAAATAGATAATTCAAATGATTAAAAACTACACTTGCTTAGACTAGTTAACTACTAATAGGATAATCATGATTGTGATAACTCGATAACATGTTGGTAATTTAGAATTAGTTGGTGTTCTAATCTATTGTTTCTACAAGTTAAACCTTCGTCAAGATTTTAGTTTATAAAAACAAGCATTAGGTTTGGACCAATCAATTCAAGATCAATTCAAGGTTCATAAAGTTGGATTAACAACCTTAAACACAAAAACAGTTTCTTGTTTAATCAAATACTCTTAAGAAATGGTCAATACAAAAGGTAACCTAATCATAGACAACAAGGTTACAATTGATCATAAACTACTAAAACTTTCGACCAATTAGGCGTTTATAACCAATCCGATTTGATTATCAAAAAGTATTCTCATTACAATCGTACCTTCGTTCATTTGTTTAATCAAGAATAGTTATGGTGAAAAATAATCATTCATAGACAAATGATTATAACTATTTGAATAATAACAACTCTTTCAGCAAAT
Organism: Artemisia annua; assembly: GCA_014162995.1. Taxonomy (NCBI): domain Eukaryota; kingdom Viridiplantae; phylum Streptophyta; class Magnoliopsida; order Asterales; family Asteraceae; genus Artemisia; species Artemisia annua. The sequence goes on from LBNU01035206.1 coordinate 74,037, forward strand.
GATATTACACGCAACTAGTTAAACTTGACTCAACAAATGTCACTATGAAACTTAAGTCTAATTCGGTCTTAGAATTGACTTGAAATTGAATTAAAACATGTTATCACAATCATAGACTAATTACTAAGTAATTACCATCATCTAAGCAAATGTAAAAGGTTACTAGCCACTCATAGCAAACATGAACATAAACTCAGAATATTGAACATTAGAAATCATGATTAAAGTCTTACAAATGTTTGGAATATGATTATAAATGAGTAGGAAATGATATCCTATGTGTTGGTGTTGACTTCTTGAGAATTTGACCTCCGGATGTTGACTTTTTGGACCTCCAATGTATTTTGCACTTCTATGGACGAATTTGAGAACTTTGAGACTAGTAAAGAACTACTTGATGATCGCTTTGTTGTTGTATGTTGATGTGGTGAAAGTTGTGTCTTGAAATGAGTTTGCAAAGCCTCTATTTATACTACTCCACAAGCCTAGGATCATAAATGCAGCAACTTGGTCTCCAAGGTGAATAGAAGGACCTAGAATACCAGAAGAATCGGGTAGAATGAATTAGAATGAAGTTTGCAAAATTTGTACGAGCTGGCCAACCAATCGGTTACGGGGCACTACCGATTGGTTGGATTGAACATGTGGGTCTAACCGGTCGGTTGGATTACAACCGATCGGATAGAATGGACAATTTCATCTAACCGGTCGGTTAGAATTATGACCGATCGGTTGGAAGGGTTCTGACAGCTAAAACTTTATCTTTATCTTGGCTCTTCGTTCTTTGTCCAAACTTGATTATTTCTTGTCAATGAACTTTGGAATGACGAAAACTTGGATTCTTCTTTGTGAAATGCTTGAACGAATTGAATCTCGAGTTGGAAATGACAAATCCTTCATTTCTTTCAGTTTTTCCTGTTTTTGGCTACAAATGCTTGCAAACACACTTTGATACGATTTAGTGACAAAAACAACCAAAAAACATACGAATAACGCTACTAAAAACATGCACAATTTGAGCGTTATCAGATACCAGATAATTGTCATGAATGTAGTGCACTTTTGTAAAACAACTTAAAGCTATACGTAACTGGTAGTCATAAGGGTTGTTTTCAGAAGTGTTACAAAGTTCGTGGGTTTTGCTTGTAGTCAATATATAATTCGTTCCTTCAAAATTATTTTTGGAGTTTAATACTGCTGGACCCCTCGTAGGGTTGTCAAGTTGTTTGCATGGCCATGCCCAAGATTTTCCCTAAATATGTTCAGATGGTTTGGTAATCTTGATCAATCACAAACAACAAGAAACGGAATGGTTAATTAAGGAATGACTTTGATCCGTATCCTTATTAACGTGGTATTAGAAATAAAAGGATAATAATAATGAGAAATCATTAAAAGGTTTTCCAGGAGCCTTACTCGAGTTATACTAAGAGGCATCAGCGTGTTACAAGATGCTAACCGAATGTGATCACTTTATTATGACATGTCTAAGTGGGAGCTGTTAGTTTTAGACATGAAATAATAGACGTGTGTTAGGATCAAACTCGAGATCACGGGATTGCACACTTTACGTATGAAGAGTAATTGAATAATAATTAATTATAAATGTTGTATTTAATTATAATGCACAAAATACTTAACTACCGTTAGTATTTAACTGTAAAGGACTAATAAATATTAAACGACAATAAGGAAAGGACTAGATTGTAAAATTGGATGACACGAAAGTTCCGGAATGCCCTTATGGGCTATGGCCGGTCGTAGGGTGGGTTTAGGATCCCTAACCCATTCAAATTTGGTCACCAAGTTACCATTAGTATAAAAGCAAACTTAGGGGTCATTGTTTTTTATCTCTTGTGCATACACAATATGTATGATCGTGATTATGGTTGATTATTGTGATTCGGGAGGTCTTGTATGGTGGAAGAACATGTTCATCATTGTTGAGTTAGAGAGAGAAAGAGTAGAGAGAGTGGGAGGTTTCTAGTGAGAGAAACACCTGAAGGTGTGTGTATTATGAGAAACAACCAACCCTTCCCTTGTGTGGGAAATGGTATATATACACTTACATAATAATGCACCATGAAACGGGCTGTGGAGTGAGCTGACAGAGGGTAAAGACCCGACCCACTCCACGAATACTATTTATATATAAGCTAATACTACGATAACTAAACTAATACTAATAATAATAACTAAGTCTACGAGCTATTTTAATGCTAATAGATCATCGGGGTGACCGAGTCTTTCATTGGAATATTCGTATTCCTAACAATCTCCCCCTAAAGGAGGTCACCCCGGAAATTACAATTTGAATTGTAGCATTCTATTCCTTGATCTTGTAGCTCGTAGTGTTGATTCTTCATGTTTAGCACACTTTGTACTTCAAGCGATGATCTTGTGATTTGAGGTTCCATTGGTATGTGTGAACTTTGAGCTTTCTTTGAGATCATCAGCCACCGTAAATCTTCAAGCTCATCCTTTGGTGTATCGCCTTCATGTGGAACAGTGACTTTTGACCCGTCATGCTCACACTCTTCTGGAATAGGAGACTTTTCATCAGAGTTGCGGAAACGTTGTTGTTAGTCTCTTCAACTTTCATTGTTGCAAGTCTCTCGTCATTGATGATCTTCATTCAAAATGAGTTGGCAGTGTGAGCATGAGGTATGGAATGACATGATTCATCTGGAATTGGGTATCACCATCACCATCTTTATATGTTCCTGAAATAAAACAGTTAGCAATAAAGATAGAGAACGAATATGGCTTT
>LBNU01035207.1:0-18929 GCA_014162995.1 Artemisia annua
AATGTTAGGTCATCTTGATAAATATGATAAATATAATAAAATATATTGATTCAAATAGTACTCAAACTGCTCAGACTGCTAATTGAAACTTAGCTGTGAAGAAACAACACACACTTGAAGTTCCATTATCTCTATTGGTCCGTACATGTATAATTCCAATCCAATGCGAATACTTAATCTTGGGCTAGAAAGCTGTTCTATATTTCGCTGGTCCATTTCTAACATTTGGTCAAGAGAAGGTTTCTTGAAAGTTAGCCCCTTATTTGAACTTCGATTGATTGGAAAATTTGCATTGAAGAACTATATTATATGGCGAGATACATTATATAAACTCAAACTCCAAGATAAAGGTTGAATTGAGACGTTATCTCACAGTAGCATGTCTTGCGGCTACCCCCATGGATTAGTGTTTTGTTATTGTGCTCTGGTTTGTCAATCGATCCCTGTATATGGTGGAATACACTAACATGTTTTCTCTAATGTCTAGGCTTTGTCCTGTGGGGTGTCTTAAATGTTCTAGGTCATCGGATTTATCCGATTGTATCGAGTTTTTTTTGGTTTCATTGTGGTTTAAATTAAATTGTTTATGTAAAAAACTATTACAACTGAAAATGCCCCGGTCAATTCAAAAACTAGCTAGATGCTTTCGCTTTTTTTGATAAAAAAGAACAAGGAGAATCTTAATCATCCATTATTCAGTTGGATGTTCCTTCATACACGCCTTCAATACATCCGTCTGTCAAGCTTGTGTCTCGTGTAAAGACTATATACCTAAAGAAACTTCCGACAGTTTTCAAAATAAATCGTCTAGTACCCTAGCAATGCAATCGGATAATATATTATGGGCTCAAGTGTATTTTAGTAGATGGAAATAAACTTTTGTGATTTTTTTTATCGAATATTTTTTTTTGTTTGTTTGAAATTTTTGGTATTGTTTTTTGATTAAATTGTTTTTCAGTTTTTTTTGGGAGGACGTAATTTGTGAGTATGGTTTTAATTTTGGATTGGTAATTTCGTAATTTAAGAAATGGTTGATAAACGTCCATTTTCGGTGCAGTGTATTCTAAATAAAGGTAGGGAAGGAAAATTTAAAGCATAGAACTTTTAATTTTGAATTGGAAATGGAAAAGAAGCTTTTTAACATATCTGAGGGATCCGGTCGAAAGTATTGTTGTTGTTAAGCATTCACGGTCCATAATTTAAAATGGGGTGAAATGTTAATCTGTAAGTGGACGTAGTTGTTCTAAAAAAAACGTGTAAATAATATTAGTAGACAGTTGACTGATTTAAAGAAATAGGTTTTTAAATAGTGATGTAATTTAAAAAAAAACCAAATTTTAAAAAAAGCATCCTAAACAAATCAATTTAATAATCAATGGTTGAGATTAAGGCATTAATTATTTAAGACATTTTTTATAATTTATTTATTTTAAAACGTTAATCTTAAGAGAAAAATTATCACTAGGATGAGAATTTAATTATTTTATATATATGTAATTTGTGATTATAATTTGAAATTTTTTTTTTATTTTTTTAAGTTTTTTTAAGTGGAGAAAATATAATGTGGAATATACTCATATATGTTATAATATAATAAGATTTAATTGATATTGAATATATATATATTATGTATATGATATATGATATATCAAATATGGTTGATTTTATTGGACAACGAAAAAAGTGAAAATAAGATTTTTTTTTTTGTGGTAAGTGATATAAAATGATTATATATTGAAGCTAATTAAATGTAGTCGTAAAGGTATTATTTTTTTTTAGGTAAAGATTAAAGTTTAATATAATTATATGTCAAAAAAGGATAAAGTGTGTTATTTTTAAATTTTGGGATTCAATCTAATAATTAATTAATAAAGATGAAGGAAGATGAATGTGGGATTAGTCACTTGGTATATGTACTAAAAATATTTGGTATAAATGATCTTATATATTATTTAATTTGTAATTTTTTTTTGAAAATAATTTATATATTTTGAGAATTAGATAGTTTAAAGATATACTTGTAATATAATTTGGAGTTGAATAATGTAGTAAGAAAAAAAGTGGTTATTGTTAGTATACTTAATTAGATACAAATGATAGAAGATGGTATTTCACAATTATGTAGACCTTGAGAATTATGGATAGTAAAGAGTTACAAGTTAACGTTATGTAGTCATGGTTGTAAGATTAAACATTTTGCGAGGTAGTGTTATTAAGAGTGTGAGATATAAATTCGTAGATTTTTAGTTACGTTTTTATTAAATTTTTGAATATTTAGGATGATTTGGTAATAGCGAAAGATATGGGTGGACGATTTATTAAGAAAAACGAAATAGAAAAATAAGGTAGATTTTGATTGATCGTTATTGTCATCAAATTTAAATGAAGGGGATTGTCTGATGGATTATGGGAAGATTTATGCAAAGTAATAAAAAAGTTTGAATTGAGCATATCAAATTGGTGAGTTTATTCCTACTGGGATAGTAAATTAAAATAAAATATGTATATTAAACCAAAATAATAATTTTATAAAAGCTAAAAAACGTAAGTTAATAACAAAAAGTGTGGGAACTGGTGAAATGAAGGATATATAAAGAGGGAAGGGGATTATGGTGGCCAATAACAACCGGAAGAAAAGCTATGAAAGAAAAGCATATCAATTTGAAATAATGAGTTGACTTTAGTATGCAGACAAAAAGAATTATTTATGAAAAATTATAATAACAAAAAGTTTTGAGAATTGAGCTAGTTTGGTAAATTGTACCAATTAGAAAGTTATTGAGAGTCCTTGGAACGATGGATGGTAAGGCTGTAAATGGAGATCACAATAAAGGTTAGACTAGACACAGGTTTTGGTACCAAAGGACAAGTAGGATGAGAGTAAGTTGGGTTGTGGTAATAAATGTGTGTGTGTAAAATATGAGTAAGATGCTAAAATATAAGTGAGTAAATGAGAAGTATTATATAATACAAATTGTAATGATATGTTCCGGAAATGAATAGTAGAGCTAGACGTAATGTTCATAGAACCTAAGGGTGCGGAGAACATAATATGTCAATGTGTTGATGTAAGAATAGGAACTCAAAGTGGGAATTGAACAGTGAATGGGTTCCTTGAAGGAGGCGTATCTGTAGGGGTGTACGGAGAGAAGTAAGGATATATCAGTACCGGATAATTAGAACGTTAGGATATATATAAAAAATATTACAAGTGTAATGTTATAATAATTTAGTGTGAGTGAAATAAAACTTATCAGGAGGGAAGAACGAAAGTACGTGGATTATGTGAGAAGTGGTTTGTTGTTTTAGAGTATATATCAATATTGGCGGGGGTGAATTGGGTTGGGATAATTAAAATCTGAGTAGGCCATAGCCATTCTTGATGAGTAAGACTATTTGTAGCTGGTGTACAGAATGTGCCGGTTAAGGGAAGTGTGAGTGGAATGGAGGATGAAATTAATGAACGAGCGCGTTTTATATTATTGATTAATATAAAAATAAGGATTTTCTAAGAGTTCGTTTTACATTTTTATATGTATCTATAAATCTTTCCATACATTTTCTATAAATTTAGGCAAAAATTTCCGTAGTAAATGGTGCCGTATACACGACTTACCTGTTTGTTATTAATGTTTGAGTGAATTATAAGTCATAAAGATTATAATAAAAAAACACGGGAGGAGAAAGGAGATCGATAGACGGTAGGAGGAGGGGAATGCATAAAAAGTGAGAATAAAAAGTAAGTGGAGAGACGCAAATGATTTGACGACCGGGGATTGTTCGAAAGGTTGAGAAGTAGAAAAGTATAGAGAATATAAAAGTAAAATGTAACTATGAGGAAAATCTTTATATACGGGAGGCTAATCGATAGTAAAGTAGAGTAGTGTCAGGAAGGCAACCAATCTATGATTCACAAACGCACACGATCGGGTGACGGAAAATACTTGTTCACAGAAAAAGAGGCTGAAATCAGGAATGGGATTGGGATAAAGAGTTTCATAGAAAACCAATTACCACCCAGGCCGATGTATAATACTACGAAACAAAAAAAGATAGGACAGAGTATCCAAGTACCGTGCGGTTCCCGTTACTCCGGGAAAGTTGAGTGTCAGTCACAGATTGAGAAGTTATAACATGACACTGGGGGGACATGATCGTGTATATAGCCGGACGTTGTTCATGAGCAGGACGGAAATATCCGCGGTCTCTGCGGACGACCGGACAAGACGCGCTTCCAACCTGATTTTACGGTAAAAGATCTGCCAGTGGAGGCTATGCTGCTAGCTGGGACAGGGGGTGCGCCGCCCTGTATGTCAGGGACAGGGCCTACTCGTACTATGACTGTTCGACAGTAACAGGTAAAAATGGGTAGTAATAATACTTCTCATTTACTCCTTATATTTTTAGCTTTACTGCATATTTACACACACAATTTATTACCACAACCAGTACTTACTCTAACCGCGGAGCTTGGTCCTGGGTACAAACGGGGCGGCTAACGCGTTTATTGTGTCGAGTTACAGCTTGACCAGCTATCGTACCGAAGGACTTCGCAAGGAATTTCGTAAGGTGACAAGGTTTTACACAAACATGCTCAATGCTCAACTAGGTGTAGTTATTAGAATTTGGCTAACATAAGTCTGTTTGTCAGGCATACTTAAATGTCAACTCAATTATTTCAAGTTTCATATTCTTGGCTTTCATAGCTTTTCGGCCGTTGGTTTTGGCCACCATAATCCCTTCCTCTTTCATATATCCTTCATTCATCGCCAGTTCGCCACCTTTTTGTTATTAACTGGACGTCTTTTAGCTTTTGGATAAAAGTTATTTGTTAAGATATACATATTTGATTTTAAATGTTTGTACTATCCTCAGTAAATAATACTCACAATTTGGATATGCTCAATCAAACTTTTTTATTATTGGCATTGAAAGGCCGGGCTCCATGAAGCCATGCAGACAAGTCCCCACTGTCATAAATTTATGACAAGTAATCGATCAAGCAAAATCGACCTTATGTGGACGTATGTTCGTGTTGTCGGTAAGAAAATTCCCACCCGACTCTTTGCCCGAACCAAGCAGCACGAATAATTCAAAAAGTTTTATAGTAAAAACTAACTAAAAGCTAGATTTATATCGACACTCGTATAACACTACCGCGCAAAATGATTTTAAGCTTACAACACATACTACATACGTTAAACTTACAACTACTTTACGATCATAATTCAAAGCTAACGATGAATGTGTTGAAATACCATCGTCGATCATTTGTAGCTAATTAAGTACTACTAACAATAACCACATTTTCTTATTTCTTACGACATATTCAACCTAAGTTATATTGACAAGTATATTCTTTAAAGAGCTAATTCTCAAAAAGAGAGAAAAATTTGGATTGTTTCAAAAAAAATGTACAAAATTAAATAAGATATAAGATCATTTGAGGACCAAATATTTTTTACATAGCAAGGGACTAATCTCCATCATTCATCTTCCTCATCTTTATTTAATCTAATGGATGAGATTAATCCCAACAATTTAAAAAACCCACTTTCATCCTCTTTTTTCATATATTAATATCTTTCAAACCGTTAATCGTTAAGCGAAAAAAAATATACCGTTACGACGAGCATTTAATTATCTTTCTATAGATATGCATTGTGATATACTTTCGACAAAAAAAAATTTTTCGTTTTTTTCACGTTTTTTTTCGTGGCCGAAAAAATCACATATGATATATCATATATGATATTACATATCATATATGATATGCAATATCATATATGATATATCATATATGATATGTAATATCATATATGATATATCACACATGATATTTTTCGGCCACGAAAAAAAACGTGAAAAAAATAAAAAAAAATTTTTTGTCGAAAGTATATCACAATGCATATCTATAGAAAGATAATTAAATGCTCATCGCGATGGTATAATTATTTTCGCTTAACGATTAACGGTTTAAGAGATAATTAAATTATAAAAAATGGGTGAAATATTAAATGCTTTTAATCTCAACCATTTGTTTCTTTTTAAATGGATGGTGAGGATGAGTCCCTTGGTATGTGAGGAATGTTTGGTTTTTTAAATAACTCAACTCATTAAATAACTCCTATTCCTTAAATGGTCATGTGCGAACGTGCGTTCCTACTAATATATTGACACGTGTCTAGACAATAAGTCCACTACAGATAACAGGTCACGCCCCATAAATATGACCTGAAGTGATAACAAAAGGCAAACTCGGACCGAGTCTTCCTCAGATAGTGTTGTAAAAAGCTCTTCATCCTCAATCAAACATAGAAGATCTATGCTTTTTAAATTCTCCCCTACCTTATGAGGAAATACACTGTCACGAAATATGATATCACCACTTCTAAATTTACGGAAACTAGGCAATCCAAATTTAAAACCAGTTATCAGGTAAAATTGACGGCGTCCAAAATGAAGATGATGTCCATTAACAACATAAATTAGTGGCAAATCATAGTGGTCATCATCATGCTTAATTTGTTTTTGAAGCATATAATGTATAAGACTCTCCTCGTTCTCAAAGTTATTTAAATCCAACCATGGACCAAAGCATGTTGTCCGAAACAGTGTACGACGATTTCAGCTAATCTGTCTTTAATCAATTGAAAGTAATGCAATTTGCTTTGAATGTGACCTTGGCATCATATTCCTATATTAATAAACAAAAAAATCTATATAACAAGCAATACCACAAAGACAAGCGATTTAGAAAATAAAACCAAACACACATAACAACACTAGTATGGAGGCAAATAGTAAAAATGACCTACAAAGAACTTAGTTTTAATGGACGCAAAAACTGCTACACTTCAATCAAAGTCTAATAATAGCAACTAGTACCCTACCAAGTTATGGCGGATTCTAACAATGAAGTATCAAAGTCTAATAATAGACCAGATGACCAATGTCTAGTTCTAGTGTACTACTTTAGCCAAGATACATGACAATTTAATTAGGAATTTCCTTAATGAATATCTGGTTTACATCACAATATAGCAGGTTTGGCATTCCTAATTCACTAGCTAGTTGCTTAAAACATGAATATCTCAAATAGATAACATGCCCCTTTCTTTATTTCACAGCAACTATTCAAAGGGGACAAAAAGGTTTGACATTCCTAATTCACTAGCTAGTTGCTTAAAACGAGATAATTAACTACTTCAACTGATTAACAGGACTTTGCATGTAAAAGGTGAGTCGTAATAACAAATGATGAAAAGAATGAGTCAATAAAGCCACATGGCTTTGCAAGAGATGAAAGGGAAATTTTGTATGTAGCATTTGCATTTACTTCTTTGAAAATGTTATGTTCTTTGACCTTGCTAGTTGTTCTAAGCAACTACAATGCTCATGAAGACAGTAGTCGGTACTCAGGAAGATAAAGATGCCATTATAACATGAAAACTAAGATGTTTGACCAGATAACAAACTTGTCCACAAAAAGTTCAGGTATTTGTTGAATGCCTATAATTCTCATACTAACAAATAGAGATATCTTGAGAAACAAGCCATTAGCCTCAATGAATTGTAATCACAGCTTAGGATTTTTCAAATAGAAGATACAATTTTAGAAAAATTCATCGATGGCTTAATCATGTGCAACGTTCAAAACCCCAGTGATCATATAAAAAGTCATTTTATATTCATGCTATACAAAGCCTTTAAGCTTCAGACCAGGTACTTTTTCATTCATTTTGATTAACAAATACAGTAATTCCTAATACAGATTCATATGCTTGTAAAAGGGTGTTTGGGATTGCTTATTTTTTTCTGTTTATTTATGAGCAGTTTAAAGTATTTGGATCATCCAAACTGCTACTTATATGCTTCTTTTGGGGCAAAATAGGCAGTTAAGCAGTTTTTCAATAAGTTGGTTAGATTAAAGTTTCTGAAGTAAAATAATCCCAAACACCCTTTTAAATCCACAATAGTACATAACTAGCGCAAGGACATAATCATGCTGACACCTTCACAATATCCCTTGGTCTCAGCTTAATAAATAAAGACAACTCCAAGCCTAATTTAAGCAGGGGTGTTTTAAGTTTGGGCTTATTTCTACAACTAAAGTAGGGGTGTTTTAAGTTTGAGCTTATTTCAACACCTAAGGTGTTTGGATGTCCTTATTAGAAGCAAACACATAACAAGCAAAAACCTTATTACAACTAAATCAAGGGTGTTTGGATGACCTTATTACAATCAAAAACAAAACCAAACACATACCTTCTTTAGGGGGATGTTTGGATTAGCTTATTTATTAGATTTATGAGCTTATTTGCTTATGAAAAAGCTCATAAGCTCATTTTTTCAGCATGCCAGCTTATCACATTAACCTTATGGACTTATTTAAGTCCATAACTCAACTTCATAATCTCATAAGCCCGAAAAGAACAAACTTAAGAGCTTTTCCAAATTAAAATAAGCCCATAAGCCCCAAAAGATAAGCTAATCCAAACACAACCTAAATCGAAATAGGGGTTATCACTCATAAACGAAACACAGAAATAAAATTAAACACACATTTTGCCAATTAAACCTAAACCACAACCAATTAAACGAAAAACTTACCATTGGCATGAAAAAATTTGAAAGAATTACGGTTTTGATAGAGTGTGTGGATTTGTGTGTGTGAATGCAATATTTTGTGTGCTGTTAAACTGTTAAACTATCAACAAAAAAAATAATAATAAAATAAAACTAATTTGAAAAATAAATCAAAACAAAAGATTTGATATACTTTTAAAGATTTTGGTAGTTCTAATGTTACTTTTTCTTTACCGTTCGCACATTAACCGGAATTCGCACACCATCGATCGCACATTTACTTGGTGGGGGATTGTGCTAATGGTCGGGGATGTGGGCCAACAAATGATTGGGTTTGTACTTATTGTCTGGACACTTGTCAACATATTAGTGGGATCGCACGTTCGCACATGACCATTTAGGAAATGTGCGTTATTTTTGTAATTTTTTTTTAAACAATCCAAAATTTTTTTCGCTTTTCGAAAATTAGCTCTTCTTCAAATCGTGATATGAAGTACGTTGGTTTTTTCCCAAAATCCCTTATTGCTATTTGTTCGTATTACTTACCACTAGAAGATATTGTTTGGTAAAATAAGGCAAGTTACTTGATTTTACATGGTTATGGTAGCCTCGATCATTCCCCTTTCTTTTTCTGTTGCAAGACAAAGCTACATCACATGATTACAACCACAACATTAGCATATGTTACATCAATGTTTTTTTTTTTTCTTTTTATTTATTTATTTATTTATTTATTTATTTATCTATTTTCAATGTTATGTCAAACTTTTCTAAACTTTGACGGTTCAATTATAAAACAAGGATATGAGAAATACGTTGTCGGATGTGAAGGGAAATTTTACTTTTCAACACAAGGTTTTTGAGTAATTTGAGTATTTATTTATTTTTTGGTAAAATGGTAACAAATTACAGGTTCAATTTTTCTAAAAGGTTGCTAAATATACCTTTAAGGGTTAAATTTAAGAAACAAAAAATGGATAATTGGTGGTACATATAGTTGGGTGAAAGAAGTTAAATTAAATAGATGAATACAAGTAAAGGTTAATTGCATGTGAATGTATCTAACTCATCATTTTTTATAGTTCGGTATAATGGATATTTTCTCTCCCTATTAAATCACAAAACTTTTGTATTTGTGTTTTTGTGTATATTTTGCTCAAGGAAAATGACAAGTTTACCCCTCGATAGGGGTAAAATGGTTATGTGATACACAGAAAAGCACAAATTCAAAAGTTTTGTACTTTTATTATTAAAAAAAAGCTTACTTCAAAAAACCAAAAAAATGACAAGTTAAATACATTTTCAAGCAATTAACCTTATAAGTAACTAATGCAAATCTGTGCACCTTAAGCAAAGCCCTTGCTGTTCCGTTTAACAATTTCCTTCGATATATATGTAATAGTTAAAATAAAAAAAAAATAAAAAAAAAAAAAAAAAAAAAAAAAAAAAAAAAAAAAAAAAGATGATTCAAGAAGGCATATAATTTGCGGCGTTTCATATCTAAAGATTCCCCTATGTGGACGAGGTGCATTCAAGCTTTTCATGGGATTCGGGGGTCTCTTGATTGCTCTAGAAGAATGTCTTGAAAATCTCTTTGGCTTGATATTATTAAGGAAGTTGAAGTTCTTAAATTGAAAGGTATAGATCTTATGGGTTATTGCACCAAGAAGATGGGAAATGGAGAAGACACTTTATTTTGGGAAGATGTTTGGATAAGTGATTCGTCTTTGAAGTGCCAATTTCCAAGGTTATATATGCTGGAAACGTGTAAGCAGATTTCTATCGCGGATAAATTAAGGTATGCTTCTGTTGACTCCTCATTTCGTCGTGTGCTAAGGGGAGGGTTAAAAGCTGAGAAATATGAAGAGTTGGGAAGTCGTTTAGCCTTAATTCAATTGGTCCAAATGAATGATCGGTGGGTTTGGTCTCTAACAGCTAATGGTGACATTTTTGTGTGTAAAGTCAGTTCGTAATCTTGTGGACGACTCTTTGTTAAGTTTAGTTTTGCTTCCTACGAGATGGGTGAAGGAGATTCCAATTAAAATTAATGTTTTTGCTTGGAAAGTTTAAAAGGATAAGCTGCCTACGCGGTTGAATCTGTCTTGGTTAGGCATAGATATCCAATCTATTTTGTGTCCTAATTGTGGTGCGGGCGTTGATCATTGGCACACCTTTTTTCATGTTCTTTGGCTCGTGATGTGTTATCTAAGGTTAGAAGAAGGTGGGGTATTTCCTTTCCAGATTTCCAATCGTATGAAGAGTGGCTTCTTTGGTTTACGGGTGTTCGTTTAAGTAGGAAAGTGAACAATGTGCTGGAGGGAATCTTTTACGTGATGTGGTGGAAGATTTGGAGCTTTAGGAATCAACTCTTATTTGGTACAAGTCTTCCTAGAAAGGCGACCATTTTTGGTGAAATTGTATCTCAATCTTATACTTGGTGTTCTAAACTTTTAGTCGATGTAAATTCAAGTTTAATTGGATAACTTGGATGAAAGACTCTAATCTTGATATTTTGTAATTTTTTTCTTCTAGCTTCTTGCTAGAGTTTTAATCTAATTTGCCGCTCATTTTTTTTTTTTAATTTTTTTTATTATAATTATTTTTTTTAAATAACAATGTAAGAAATAGAGAGAAAACGATGTCTAGATTATGGACAAACAATACAAGCTGCAAAAGCGAACCCAAACATTGGTGCATATAAATAAACTTATCTGATACAGTAACTAATTTCATAGATTCAACGAATCATGAGTCTTGTCGAATTATTAATTAGTTGACTGTTTGTTTCTTCTAAAAAAGATGACCCTAAAATTCTAGCCAGAGATTTAACGACTCCAACCATTCAAACATTAATAAAAAACCACATTGTTATTTTGACCTTATAATATAATTTTACCACCTCAATATTCTATATTCCTTAAAAGGTAAATAAAATTGGTAAAATACTTCCAACACTTTTCTCTAAGCAAGTACGTTTATTTCTGTCATTCAAAGCTATCTTCTTGAATACATCTGAAAAGGTGCAAATTCACCATCACGAATATAGGTAAGTTACATACGACCACAAGGTAAAAACATACAATGAATATTGTATAAAAGTAGTATGTATGGGCAAAACCAACTTTAATCGAAATGTATGTTTGTCTGGGGACCGATGTGATGATCGATTGTATATCGCCCGCATTCATCGTACCCTTTAATCGAAAAATGATACCTGGTCCCCCATTCCCCCCTAAATACTCGCAACTATACTTTAATAACTTATGACATAAAGTCATTAAAAACCTGAAAAAGTATCTATTATTTGTGGACTGTACATTAAAATTGTGGAATCTAAAGAGTAAAGACCACAAACAACACTTATGTAAAAGGAACAGTACATATTTACATCTTTCGGTAAAATCTATCACAAAATTATCATAGTGCTCATTCACATCTTTACTAGTTACAAATTTTGGCTTGAACTAAGGAAAGAGGCCAAAGCAAACCGCCTACATTTAAGTAAAAAACATACACAAGGGCGGAGCCAGAAATATTTTGTCAAGAAGACAAACTTTGATAATTTTCAAAAACTACGCTGCACATCTTGCTGTTAGAAGGGCACATTACAAATATAATTAAAAATTTGGAAAATTTACACTACGATTATTTTTGCAAGGGGGCACATGCCCTCTTTGCCCCCTTCTGTCTCCGCTTCTGCCCTCTCCAGATAGCCAACATAAAATACTTTATTTCTTTATTGACTTATATAGTCTATACATGTTATACAAGTTATCTCTAAGAAAACCATTCACGGAATCGAGTGGGTCTAGAGCAACAATGACCTAATCTTGAATAATAACGGCGATGACCTATAATTTCATGGATAGTTTAATTAAGAACATCAATGACTTAGTGATCAGAGTCATATATGAGGGTGTGCGAGGCGTGCAATTGCACAGGACCTCAAAATGTAAACCTGCTAGTATACTCGGGGAGTCAAAATTTACTTTCGGCAAAAAATATGGGTTAACAATATATGATTTTATGTTTTGTATATTTGTAAAAATTGATGCTATATAGTTAAAACTTAAAACACTAAGGTTTTTTTTTTTTTTTTTTTTTTTTTTTTTTTTTTTTTTTTTTTTTTTTTTTTTTTTTTTTTTTTTTTTTTTTTTTTTTTTTTTTTTCAATAGTTGGTATGAGATACATTCGACCATCAAATTTAGTTACGACATAAATTTTTGCACAAAGCCTTCGAAATCTCAGCTACGACACTGTTAGTGATACCATGTAATGGTGTGAAATGATTTTAGTAAAAGGTTGTGTGTTCAATTTCATTCAAATGAGATTTATTTGAATTGTATAAGCGACACTATTTTTTTTTATTTGGCCTGGAAATATATATATCCATAGAAGATTAAGACAAACGTGCTATGTTTTTCAATTATGATGTTTTTACTTTCAACTTTAATTATACTAATCTTTATATAAAGTTAAAAGGCAAATAAGGATATAAAAAGGCTGAAGACAACCAACTAGCTTACTTGGAAACAAAACACTTTGAGGAGACAAAGTGTATCTCCATGATAACAAGCTTGCACTTGGCATATCTAGTAAACTTTAGTTCATTTTACTACTATTTAAAAAAAAGAACCAATATAGAATGGTCCATTATATCCTATTTGGTGCAAAGCAATCATCAAAGGATTGGAACATGTTATCTTTATGGAACAAAATATTGTGCTTTCTTAATTAATTCGATGGGACAACATTTTTCACATTGTCATTCAGCAATTCACTTTTTTTTTAATGTATCTTCTTTTAGGTTGTATATCCTAAAAATATCTAACACAGGTAGCAATAATAATTAATTAATTTTCTTTTGCAATGCTCATCTCTATGTTCTGCTCTTGTTCTCTATGTTTGTTCTTTTCAGGTTGTTTTAAATTTATAAGTTTCAACACTCACTTGCATGTGTTATTGACTTATTGTTGTCAAAAAATATGTGAACTTAATTACCATCACTTTTTTCAGTGAAATTTTTACGTTTTGAAGAAATCTGTTTAATATTTGTGTTAATATTTTAATTTTTAAACATTTTATAACCAAAAAAAAAAAAAAAAAATTACGTATCGCATAATTGATTATATAAATTTGTACTGGGCCAACATGATTTGATATGTTGAATATTCTTTTAAACGTAGGCCGTTGTACACAGACTATTGGGCCTGATTTGTTAAATTCTAGTAGGCCTACCATATATATGCCTTGTCGATGCCTCATGGAACATGTTTCTGTCATCAAACACAGACATACGTGTTCTATTTCGTAGCATAGAAAGTATTTATCTAGACTTAACTAGTTAACTTTCAGATACAAATTTTTTATATGAAATAGTCTCATATAATATATTTTGATATCTGGATGTGTGAGACAAGAAAAACGAATTTATAGATTATAATCAAATTGTAAATAAACATTCAAACTTATTAGAATAATGTAATGTTGACTAATGATATTGATATGTGTTATGACTTATGAGTACCGAGTCTGTGTATGAGACAACTGAAACATATATTTGTAATGGAGTTAGGCTTTGATTTTGATAAAATTTAGTAAAGTAAATTAGGTGTTGCTTGTTGTTTTTATTTGTTTTATTCTTGATTTCTAGTGGAAAAAGAATGGATTTGAAGTCTGAATCTGCAAGAAGCCTTTTGTAACATAAAAGTTTAAGAAAACCAAGAATTGGTAAAGAGACTATAAAAACCAAGGCAGTCTCGTGGATTTTGATAGCCCTGGGCGATAACCATAAAATAGGCCTTGTTAATATGAAAACTTTTGTGTCTAAGTAAGAAGGTTCAATAATACTATGAAAATGTTATAGGGGTACAAATATGTTAATACAACGAGTTTATTATTGTTTGATGACTTGATCTCATCTTTATAAGCAAAGTTATTGAATAACTCCTTATAATTAAGATTATGTATTCTTGAAAGGCCATTTAACTCAACTTAAGACTATCAACTAAAACTCAATATACATACTGTACATACTAAGTTGAATAAATCAATATCTTGACCAAAATAAAAAGATAATGAAAGACACATCTTCCATAATGGAAAGACTGTTATATAGAGCTAATTTGACATATAGTAAACAATTAAATATATGAGTGATATATAACATCAAATATAAACCTTAACAAAGAGATTTTAAAGTAAAACTTAAAAAAGAAGGGAAAAAAAAGGAAAAAAAAGAAGTTGAAGAGTTACCTCTTAAAAACCAAAAGAATCATTTAAAAATTTTAAAAAAACTTATAGAAAGGCTTTATATTAACATACATACACAATGGGCTTTTGATTAAATGGTGCCTTCAAAATTTGGGGTCTTGTTCATCGGCCCAGCCCACCCTAATCCAAAACCGGGTTTGATAAAAACATCTGCGAATTTGAGAAAATAAACAAATGAATCTTTTTTTTTTTTTTTTTTTTTTTTTTTTTTTTTTTTTTTTTTTTTTTTTTTTTTTTTTTTTTTATCACTAACAAATTAAACACATTTTTGTAAAAAAAAAAAAAAAAGTTTGCGGATGTAAGAGATAAAAACAATTACTTTTTTAATAAAATCGTTCGCACACCAATATACATAAGAGTCAAAGAAGTAAGGCTAGTAGTAATAACGAGTCATACTACGGTCATCTCAGTGACACGTCAGTTTCTCTCTTCATAGCCAACTTTACCACCAATTTAGAGTATGTTTGTTTCATTAAGATATTTTGGGTCTGAATTGGATTACTGCATCTTACTGTTAAGAGGTTGCTATAAAGTCTGAATCTGAATGAAATTATGTTGTTTGTTTTTATTTAATTATCTCAATGATTTTAATTGTCCGTTTTTTAAGTATATATTAAAACTATAACAGTACAATTAATAAGTTTTATCATAAATTTAACACAATAATAAACCATTAAATAAATTATCTTAATACATATCCTAAATTTAACATAGTAAAAAACTATTACACGAATTGTCTTAAAATAAATATAACTTTAACGTAGTGAAACAACAATTAAGTAACTTATCTAAAACCAAATAATTCAAGACTTAGCTTGCATTATTTATGTTGCGCTTGAACCTCGTAAGTTAATTATATATTATTGATATGCTTCACTTCCAACTTTATAATCTCTCATCTTATCTAAAGCTTGAACGAATCTTTGTCAATGAACATATTATGGTTAATAATCTTTCTCGGTTTCACGAAAACTAGGTCGGTTTCTATCCAACGAACACGAAAAATTCAGTTCAACACTACTTTTAGTCCATTTTTTTCCCGAACAGATATTTGTAGTCCAAATTATAATACCCCAAATTCATATAACCATTTCAACCTACAAAACAAATTTAAGACACTAAATTCGGCCTAAAGTGAACATTGATAACCAAATGTCCAGCCCAAAACTCTTAACCCTAATATCCACTTAACCTAATACTAGTATACCTGCCTAAGTGAATACTGATAACCAAATGTATAGCCCAAAACTCTTTACCCTAATATCCACTTAACCTAATACTAGTATACCTTAAGTGCATAAACTTCTAATCGCCACCTGATACTTCATTTTTATTTCTCCACAATTTCAATAGCACCTAACCTTATATCTCTTTCAACTAAACTGAATCATAAGCCCAATATAGATATTCTTCTGAAAAATAATTTCGGTTGTTTGTTTCTTGTCAAAAAGAGAATCACAACCCTTTTAAACTTTCGGTTTCGGCTTCAAGATCTTGTAACAAGGTATCGATCAGGTTATGTGTTGTGTTAAATATCGATGAAGGTTATGATGGGTTGAAGGGTTTTGAAAGTGTGAATGGGTAAGAAGTGATAAGACATGTTTACCAAGTATTACTGGATAAAATGGGATACCTTTTACCACGTCTGAATGGATATAAAAAAAACAAACAAACGCCGCATCTAACCGCCTCTTACTGGTAAGTGGTAACAACTTGGTGTAATAATACAACCAACTTCACCACCTAAATATACCTCACTTTTATACAAATATACCCCACATAAACTAAACAACTCACATAACTCACCTTTGGCCCACACACGACTCCTCCACGACTCGGTCTTTGAGATGACCGAGTCCTTTAATTTTTTCTCCAAGACGCGTGTTGTGTGGGTGTGTGTAACAACAAAGATGCATGGTGATAGGCTCAAAGACGTGTCTTTGATGCCTTATTACCACCGGTCTAATGTTTTAGAAAAACAAGAAAACACCTTTACTGATAGTTTTTGCTAAACATAATACTTAAGGCTACATTTAAGAAGCAAAAATATGCGTAAGTGGTGGTACATAAATTATAGCGTATGAGAGTTTTAACCCAAATGGCTAAAGCCCATAATGCCATAACCAACCCACAAGGCCTTAGGGTCCAATCAAGATCGCCTAGGAAATTAACTTCCGAGGCAAACATTGGCCAACTACAAGCGTCTCTCCTGGAAAACTAATCCTAGGGAAAGAATGGGCATGTAAAGATAGTGCTGCGAGTATTTTGTTAGTATGTGCAGATCTTGTCGAATTTTCCCAATAACCACTTGAGTCAAGGATGTCACGATACGTATCATTTTTGTCTCCTCCATAGGATGTCCACCATGTCGACCATCTAGGACCATTGAATCACATCCATGAGTCCCACACAACCCCAAATGCATCCTTATAAATACGAGTGTATTTGGTGAGAAGAACCAAACTATCTCCTCCATTTCACACACACAAAACACACACACTAATCCCTCATCGTATGTGTTATCCCGACTTAAGATAACTTTCTTATCTTGAGGTCATTATCGAACATGCGAAACCGAACATACGATCATACTCATCTCATACCATTGATTTATCCAAATCCTTCCTTTACATACCATACGCAAACGATAAAGTCGGTCGAGAGAGATTAAAATTAAGAGGTGGATAGTTATTCTTGAAAGTACAAGCAATTATGTATGTCTGAATACCTTAAAATAACCCTTAGGGCTACGTTTAACAATTTCCTTGATCATATATCACATTCGAATAACAAGGTAAATTAAATGAGAGAAAATATATCTTATGAAGGAAATTTCACTTTGATTAAACTATCAAGAGTTGTTGTAATTCATAGTATTTTGATAGTTTTAAATTTCTATAAATATATAATGACTTCTAAAAAAACAAATCAAACCATAATGGAAAAAAAGATAAAAATATTAGACCATGAGAGAAAAGTTCTTTTGTGGACTACTTTTTTTCTACAAAATGAGGGACAAATCTTCACCATCCATCTAGTTTGATCTAATGGTGGGGATTAACCTAAGATTTAATAAGGAAACCTAAGTCCATATCTTTTTTCCTCCTTTTTCTTTGTCTTTTTTGTTTTTTTTTATTTATTCACTTTTTTATTTTTATTTTTTTGCCTATTTTATTTAATTCACGTTTTTTTAAATAAATGTTTTTTTTAAGTCACGTTTTTTTTTAATTTTTTAAATTCGCGTTTTTTTTTAAATTCACTTTTTTTCACTTTATTACGTTTTCGTCCGATTTTGTTCGTTTTCATATGTTTTCATACGTTTTCATCCGTTTTTGTAAGTTTTCGTCCGTTTTCATAAGTTTTTGTCCGTTTTCATTCGTTTTCGTCCGTTTTCATACATTTTTGTCCGTTTTTAGACGTTTTAGTCAGTTTTCATACGTTTTCTGCAGTTTTATACGTTTTAGACGCTTTTGTCCGTTTTCATACGTTTTCGTCCATTTTTTTTTTACGTTTTCGTCCGTTTTTCTCCATTTTCATACGTTTTCGGCAGTTTTATACGTTTTCAGACGTTTTTGATCGGTTTCATACGTTTTCGTCTGTTTTCATCCGATTTTTTACGTTTTCGTCTGTTTTCATCCGATTTTTTACGTTTACGTCTGTTTTCAGACGTTTTTGTATGTTTTCGTCCGTTTTTATATGTTTTTGTCCGTTTTTATACGTTTTCGTCTGTTTTTGTCTGTTTTCATAAGTTTATATACGTTTTCGTCCGTTTTCACACGTTTCAATTTGTTTTTATACATTTTTGCCTGTTTTTAGATGTTTTCGTCTGTTTTTATACGCTTTCGGCAGTTTTTACATGTTTTCATACGTTTTCGTCCGTTTTCATACGTTTTACTCCGTTTTCGTCTGCTTTCTTTCGTTTTCGTCCATTTTTCATACGTTTTCGGCCATTTTCAGACGTGTTTTTATGCTTTCCTACGTATTTGTTCATTTTCGTCCGTTTTTTTGCAAATATATATGTGTCCGCCAAAGAAAATAGAACATCTAAAGGCCTGTGATCATCATCA